>JAPDSC010066639.1:0-41974 GCA_026290005.1 Latrodectus geometricus
TGTGTGTGTGTGTGTGTGTGTGTGTGTGTGTGTGTGTGTACAGATGTTTTTACACCCGATTATTATGTAAGAATTTTTTTTGTAAAGTTTACTATAAAAAATTTACCTTTTTATTATTATTCTTAATTTTAGTTATATATATAAAATAAAATATATAATTTAAATTATACTTGCAAAGCAATTTGTTTTTCTCATAAAATCTTTCTTTATAAAATATGATTGTAATTTGATATGATTTGCAACTCTGCTACCCTCGATTTGTGTTTCATATTTCTCAGAAAAATTTAAAAATATATGTATTTTGGGTGATTTATAATTCATATATTTAATTCAAAACTCATTTTGTGAAAATTATCACTTCACATAAAATGCATTTTAATTATAATGTAAAGATGTTTCAAATCAACTAATTACTCTGGTGGCCACAGAGTCAAAATAAATACAATTAAAAGGTTAATAACTAAGTTTTTACTTCTTGTGTTAATCAGTTTATGAAATAATTACTAAAATTTGTTCATGGATAAAATGTGAATGGGTGATTATTTACAATTTACATAAGATATATTTACTGTTTGTAAAATTCTTTAAATAATGATAATAAATACTTTCTTTAGTTTGGTCGGCTAATTCTTGCTTGGTTGATTAAAAATAACAAAATGTTTAATGTTTTATGAAGGCTTGGGAAGAATAGATTAAAAGAAGGCAAAGAAAGATGAAATTATTTATTAAATATTTTTACGTGGCATTTTTTGAGTATTATATATTTTATCATGAATCAATACGTTTACTGTTATTCAATAAAAATGAAAATGTTATCATTTAACTACATTTCGAAGAGATAAAGTAATTATAAGCTCACGAAATGTCATAAATTTTTACATTTTTAATCATTTAATTTAAAGCAAGCTTTCACTGAAAATTCTTTTAAAGATAGAGCCATTAATTTCCATATATTTTTGAAAAAGCTGTATAGTTTTCTATTTAACATAATTCATTGTTTGATTGTGTATTTAATCATATTAAGCTTAAATTTAAGTATTTATTATTTTAAATTTTTTCGTGGGTAAAATAAACAATTGCTTCTATTTCGGATAAAAATTTCTTAGGGAAAAAGATTAGTATGGAAAAGAATGTTTGTGAGATATATGTCTCAAAAATTGCAACTATTTTTTTTTAATTTTTTAAAATTTTATTTTTGATTTAAATTTAAATTTTTCTATAAAAATTCCTTAAATTTTCATTAAAATATTGAACGCATACAATAACAAATACATAAAGAAATTCAAACGAAATTGCGAAAAAAAAACAAACTTATTCAACTAGCATAAAAATCAAAAGAAATCAATCACAGAAGACCAAAGTAGTTATTTCATAGATGGTATTGTAAATCCTTGTGATTTTTGTGTTTGCAGTTTTTCATATCATCATTATACTTTCAGCTCAGAAAATAAAAATCCAATATGTTGCGGCAAAAATGGATTACCTTTGGAAAATCGAAATAAAATAACAATTTTAAAAATTAAGCCAGGGTAGCAATAAATTAGTACGCTACTCCACTTTTCCAACTTAACCGTAATTTGATGTGGAGTCCCACTTCTTCAATACACGCATGCCCATTTATAAGGAAGTCACCCATTCATACAAGGAAATGACAAAGACAGGAGAGAGAGAAAGTACATCTGTGCCCGAACTGGGATTTGAACCTAAAACCTCCCTATTCACAATCAGGCATGTTGACCACTAGACAAGGTGGGCGATAACTGATTAAATAATCATATTTTATTCAATGGAAAATTAAAATTTTCCATTTAACATTTTAAATTTCTTATTGTCAATAAATTTGTAATTTGTTTTTAATTTTATAGATTTTTTTCGCTGTAAACAGTTTTAAATTTTTGCACTTCATATTTACTCCATTTAATTACTTTCTGCTGAAATTGAGAAATTCTTCTATTGATAATATTCTTCAGTTATTTAGTTCAGTCTAATAAATCATAAAAATGCAATTAAGTGGTTTTGCATCAATTAGTGTCTAAACTTACAAGCTTAAAAGACACAACAAAATATTGTTGTAGGTTTGCTTATAGCAAAAACTCCATTTTGTATGGAAGTTATTCCTTATTAGAAACCAACAAGCCGAGGCTGGAGTCATTCTTTTGGACTTTGAACTAAGTTTTGTAGTGAATTATACATAATTAAGGAAAAGGCATATATATACATGGTAAGCACCAATAAATCCAAATCAATATAAAAATGTTCAAAAATATTATTCTTTTCACTTGATATCGGTTTTTTTTTAAGATATTGGTTCATACAAAATGGAATTACTCACCATAAACCAATCAATTACACAATTTTATAAAGAAAATAACATAGAAAAGCTTTCTTGTTAATAATTAAAGTAATAATTACGAGATGAATTCTTTGGATTGTCTAATAAAAAAAATGAAAAGAAAAAAGCAAACAAGTATATGTCATCATATCATTCATATTCAATTATGAAAAACTGTTATTAATATAAAAAAACTGTTATTAATTTATAATATATATTATAATATAAAATATATTATAAATTACAAAATATTATCTTTTATTAAATCCAGTAAAAATATACATTGGAAAATAAACAAATTTTAACATCAAAAATTTTATGCGTTTACTTTTATAATATTCTCTTTTATGTTTATGTAAAAGGATTACCAATTTTACGACTAACTGAAAATGAGATTATATTAAAAATTTCTACTTTTAATTAAAGCTAAAAATCCTAGCAGGAAAATTCACTTAAAATTTTACTTTTTGTTTTGTATTAAATTTTTATAAAACTTATTTAAATAACTCTCTTGAAATTTCTTAGAAATAGACTTAAAGGGAAAACTCCCCTCCAAGAATTGTTGTGATTTTTTTATTTGTAAACAGGGATATTTTTCAAGAACAGCTTTTATCTTGAAATTCCATTTGGATGCAATAGGAAAAAGGAACTCTTAGAAAGATGAAATAAAAGATCTTAGTTCGTAATCTGGTTGTCATGCGTTATAATCTTGTCATATCAAAACAAGCGTGAGAAAAGGCGAGAGAAAAAGAGTTAATTCAGTGAAGAGGAAACACTGTAGGTGAAATTTTGAGATAATGGATTAAATCTTATAGTTTTTAGCTCAGTTGTTTTACTTCATTTTTTATATTGAATGGTGTGTTTTCTTCATGTTTGAATGAAAGAAAGTATGACGTAATTCAGGCTTTTGTTTTTTTAAATAATTTAAATTGGCAAAGATTTCATATTATAATTAATTTCAATAACCACATGTTTTTTTCTTATTTTACAGCATTTTTTATTTTATTTTCAGCAAAAATAAGATTTTTACCACGAATAAATATGTGGCGATGTAATTTATTTTAATATGCGAATTCTCATGTAAAATAATTTTCATGTTAGATTATAATACAAATTTTTTAATGGGTTTTAGGCATCATTTTATGAATATAACCAAGTAATAAAATATTATTTTCTTATAAATAATTATTTTCATGTATATTAAACTTCCATCATATTAGTTTCTAAGGAGCTGATTGTATTATAAAAAGCATATTTGTGCAAAGATTTAAATTGTATGTTAATTGTTTAGTGTTTTGTACATATACTTAGAATTTATCTTTTATTTTGAAATTTGACAAAAGTTAGTGAAAATAATTTCTACATTTTTCAATTCGTGAAATAAAAATTTATTGTTATTCATATTAATATTATTTTCCTGAATGTGTAAACTATGTAAATAAAGTATTCAGGAAACAATTCTAATAAACTAGAATCTAATAAATATCATTTGGAAACTAATGAATATTTTATGAGTATTTTGTACTAGATCCATTATACATAAATGCCTAATATTCATTTATAATGAATATTGAAAATATTTGGTTGACTATTTAGCTAAATAGTTTAAATTTTCGTAAAAATACTTTTAACATCTGATTATTTATATACTATTGAAATATTATGATTTTAATAAAAAATTTTGATGATTTTAAAGATTTTTACAAAATTATAACTTTAATATTTATTTACTTTTTTCTTACTGATTATTTGATAATTGATTGATTATCTGCATTTGATTTCTTTTATTCCAGGAAATATCAGTTATCTGTAAAAGCATTAAAATGTTCTGATGAAAATGTATTTAATTGAATAAAAATTTTATATTTGATATAATATGCATAAAAATTACAGATTTTTAATAAGATTATGGAAAATATTAAATAATTTTTGCTAGAAAATTGTATGCCCATTATTTCCAAATTTCTTAAATTGTTAATTACTTATAAATTAATCAATAATAAAGAGCTCATTTAGTTATTCATATTTTTTCATATTTCTATTATTTACATGTGCTTGCAGAAAAGAAGATTTTAATTTAAATAGCTTGAAATTATAATACTAAAAATTGCTCAGCGTTTTAAGGGACGATATTCGTACGCATTTTATAATTATTTTAAAGAAAAAAACATTGTTTATTAACTTTCAGCAGATGAAAGATAGTTTTATGAACAGTGGTTGCAATTTGTTTCATCTGTATATTTTTAAAAAATAAATATATCATTTCAATTTTGATTAATTTTAGTCAAGTTTTTGAAATGTATATTTTTATTAATTACAATAAAAATGGTAAAAAAAATTGTCGTGTTTTTTTTAAATGAAATCATTTTTTTTAATTTATTAAATGTTTAATTATCAGTCTTTGTATTAAATTGACTATGGAATATTGCTTTTTTTCGTCTACTTGAATCAGCATAAATATATTTCAATCTAAATTATTATTCCTTGTTTATCTAAAATAAAATATTAGTATAATACAACGCAACTTCAGCCTTAAGATAGCTTTTGCACACATTATTTTATCAAGCAAATTACATGAAATAAATAATACCATATTTTCCAAATTTAAGTCATATTTTTTATGTGTATTATATAAATTACTGTGATCCTTCTGAAATAAAAATTTTGAGTTTCAGGTACAACTATTTATTAATAATTTATTCAAAATATATACAGCAAGTCATGTGACCTTCTGATTCAAATTAAAGTTAAAAAACAGCCATTCTGTTTAAGCAAATGCTTAATCAGAATGCTTTAACATAAATATATGTTAGCTTTAAGCAGTATACTCTCTGAAAATTATTTACGAATCTTATTTATCTAATGGATTTATGAATCTAATGATTTTATAAATCTTATTTATCTAACTATTGATCTAATTACTATTTTTCAAAATTTTCTTTTCATCTAAATATAGTTACACAGTCAATTCAATGTTTTTTTCAAGCTAAAATTAAAACTCTTCATTTTACATGCATTTTTGAAAGAAATGTGTACAAAATTTCAATGAATCAGGTTTTGATACCAAACTATAGACAAAATGTTTCACACTTTTAAATCAAAACTTGAAATTTTTATAAATATATTATATACCCTAAAAAACAAACTAGTATATTACAAGCAAGCAAAAATTGTTTTATTTTTAATGTAACCACATTTCGATTATATTAAGTCAGAAAATGAAGCCCATAAACTATCATAAATCTGATAATTCTAATCTCTTATTAAATTTTGTTTTATTTTTTATAAATTCATTTTATTTTGAAGTAAATCACAAAATATTTTATGGAATTACACTGAAAATTCTATTAAAACCTTAATGTTTGTGTTTCTTAATATAGGAGATTCTGTTATGAAACTTTATGAAAAAAAATTAGAATGTGTTAACCAAAGTAAACAATTTCTCGAAATTCGTTCGATACAAATATTAATGCTAAAATATTGTTTAAAAATGTGTTGAATATCTATATAATATAAGTAAAACTAATATTTACTTCTCAGATTTTTCATCCAAAGATTAGACTTTATTCCAAGAATTTCTATTTAAATTAGCACTTTTTCCATTTTATTATTTTAAAAAAGGTGCTTTTCAATCATTTTACCCATTTGAAAGCAAAACGCTCCGTAAAAACCCTGATTCATAAAAGCAGCATATGCAACTCAACTCTGTGTTTTCGACACAAAATTGCTTAGGAAATGCTAATAGATTTTCCTTTCACAAACTATTCAAAGTTTGCATACTCGTCTATATCTGTAAACACAAATCTTTTATAAACGAAAAATCTATATTACTTATCGAAAATATTCGTTTTAAAATAAAAGTAAAAGGAATCGAGAAAAAATATCTGTAATCAAATAACAAATATTTGGTAAGGATGGTAATACAAAATAAATTTTTCTATTTTATAATATTCAGAATAAAAAAATTTAATAAAAGTATTACAATACTTGAGGCAGTTTCTCTCCTTGGAAAAAATTTTCTTCTCTTTTATCCTTTTATAGAAAAATTTTTTCTTTTTTATTTTAAAATAAAAAGATAATAGACTACTTTTAAAAAGATAAAGATTCCATTGTCAGTTTTAATAAAGGTCAAACATTGTTATGAATTTTTCAAATAAAAATATGCTAAGTTCTTTTATTCTATTTTCTTCTAAAATAAATTGCTCAAACTTTTGCAACAATCATGAATTTTTTATTGACAATTGCAGAATTAATTATTGCAATTCGACTTTTTCTACTCTGATAAGTAGTAAAACTTGGAACGAGAGTGATGCCATGAATGATCAGTAATGCTTTTAGATTTCATTTATTATTTTCCAAATAATTATCATCAATCTGTGTGATCTTGTAACTATAAGCCTGAATAATAATTCCATTGAAACTATAATACCCATCATTCTCCTGTGAAAATGCCAGATTTTATTGCAAATCGATAATTATTATGTTCAAGCGTTTTGATGGATAATTATTGTGTTTTGATAATTATTATGTTCTAACTCTCAATCCAAAGCTTATTCTAAATTTTGTAATAATTCTAAATGTATTACTGGGACACAATGTTTAATTTAAAATTAATTCTTTTTAAATTTTTTAGTAATATTATCATTTTTTTTATTTATTTAAGAGTTATTTGTTAATTCATTTATTAAATTATTATTTTCCCATTGAGTAGATAAAAACACACAGTATTCATTTCACTTAGAAATTGCTGTGTATATGGAAAAATAAACTCTTAAATCATGAAAAGAAATTAAGTTATATATATATATATATATATATATATATATATATATATATATATATATTGTCGAGTGACAGCTAGACTGGCAGTATGGAGTGGGCAACCCCACTTCTCCATGAATCATAATTTGGTGTGGAGTCCGACTTCTTCAATACACACATACAATAGGTACTCATTTATGGGCTAGGCAACCAGTACAAGGAAAGGACAAAGACAGGAGAGATAGAAAGAGAAAAGTACATCCATGTCCGAACTGGAATTCAAACCCACGATTTCCCTACCCGCAGTCAGGCATGCTGATTTGTTGAAAATAATGTAGAAATACTCAACATTGTTATTGAACAAGTGAACTCTGTTGCTATGAATATCTAAGCACACATTCTCATAATATCACGTACATATAATTATAGAAATATCGTCTATAGTATATGCAAAATATAAAAGGATACATGTATTATACTCATTTAACTTTTTCACTTTACATAAATATATTTGTTGGAAGAGAAAAACAAGTCAACTAAACGTGCAAAGTTTCACTGTAATCATACATGAAAAACATATTTTATTTCAGCATGAATTAACAAGTGTCACTTAGTCCTTCTCTACGCCTGTTGAGAAATTAAATGATCTAAAATATACGTGAAGCGTTAAAAAAAAAAACATTTAATTTTTTTTCTTAAACACTTTTTTTTTTTTTTTTTTTTTTTTTTTTTTTTACTTTGCAGAGAGAAATTTCTTCAAATTATAATTCTTAAGCCATGCAAAAATTAAATTTACATTCTAATATTAAAAGAACGTCACTGAACAAATAAATTAATATTATTTAATGTGTTGACATGTTTAATTACTTTTATTTCATTATTTTTAATATATTTTTTTGAAAAATGTGTGCATTGGGTATATATATCTTAAGAAATACCTTATTAAAGTACAAATATTTTTTTCTGAAATCATTTTATAAAGTTTTGACATAACTTTTAATTGTATTATCCATGACATATTTTACATATAAAACATTTTTTATTTATGCAAATATAAAGTAATGATTAATCCTGAGCAAGAAAGAATTCTTAAATTTACTACTCATATTGAATTATTGAAAATAACGAATTAATTCTAAGTAAAAATATTACGATTTAAATAATTTTTAAATATATATACACAAAATATGAAAGGAATGATATTTAAACAATTAATAAAAAACTTTAAATTACTTACAATGTACTACTTAATGCAATAAATAACTCATTTTATACAACTTATCATCAATATTTTTGCCAATATACCATCCAGCTTTTCATAGCATCGTTAACATTTGGGTGAATATAAGAGTCTTCCCAAATTTGAATCATATTGTTATACAATGTAAACAAGAGGATCTATTTATTATACTATCACCTAAGCGATTTTTATAGAAATACAATAAAGGAGATTAACAGTAAATGATATTTTTATTATGTCGCTATATAAAACCAAACAAACCCTATATTTAGTTGCAAGAATATTATCGAAAATTATTTACCTATTGAATCTTTATTTTTTTACCATTAATAGGAAAATCTTAGATTCAAGAACGTAATATTTCTGAGAAAAGCTATTTAATCAGGTTACAATCTTACTTTTCGCAGTTTGTATAATAATAGTGTTCATCCATCGTTCCGAAAATCTGATAGCATTTTTCGTAGTTGATTTTAAACGTAATTATGTGGCTGATTTAAAAATTCTTTAAAGTTTATTATGTCACAATGTAATTATATTAGAAGCAGCAAAATTTCGCGCCATATCTTTTGCCGCTTAAAAAAAAGTAGCATATTTTTTTTTCAATATTTTTCCAATTGCTTTCTATGAGCTACTGCTCAGCGTCGAGGAAATATTTTTTATATCATCGTTCCTGCTTTTCTTTTAACATTATCACAATTTTAATCCTTTAGAAAATAACAATTGTTTTTTTTCCCCGTTTTTTAAAAATATAATTTCTATTCATCAAATGTGCTTTGCTTTTTCAAAACCATCAAAGGTCAGAAATATATTAAAATATCTATGAAAAGAATCCTGATTTCAATACATAATAACTTCGTAAATAATTAGAATTTTTATTTTAAAAAGGAAAAAAAAACATGATTTGATGTTTTTAGATCATCGACGAGACTTCATTTAGTGATGCAAATTATCATTTGGCGGTGTTTCTTAAATTGGTATACATGCCTTAAATTATACAAGTATAATTTTAAACAGAAACTTTCATAGAGGAAATATATTTTTTAAAGTTTTATTCAGTGTTTCATTGATAAAAGTACGTATCGAATGTATTCGGCTTATTCTAATTACGGTATGCATAATTTAATATTTGTTCAGCTATTCAGTAGAAATCTACATAAGCAATTAACAAAATGTAAGACGAAAACATATTATACGTCAGATGTAAACTATAAATACATTGAAACTGATGCAAAATTATAAAAAATGTACACAATGAAGTGGGGCATATTCATTTAGTTTATTTATTGTTAAATATTTACACAAGAATTATAAAATGTTTTTCAAATGTAAATGTTTCACACACAGTAAATGGCAAACATTCCTCGTAAATAGTTAATAGATATTAGTTTGGGGAAAAAGAAATCCATTATTTTTACGTGAACTTTATGTAACTTCTTTTGGATTCTCTGTGTAAAAAGTTTTAAACAGCTTTCAAGTAGATTTTTAGGTCTTGCGCGTTACTACTGCTGAATTGTGGTCAACTTCGACCATTTTTGATATTTTGCAGACATTTTCGACGATGCTGTATCCACTTGCGAGGTGCATCTCTAACATCAAAAATACCCGAACGGAATCGACGAAACAAAAATTGTACGTAACTGGTTGTTACAGTCTTTTATATAGGACGATAATTACCTTTCACAATTTTAGCCACCCGGCTATCTTTTTCGCCGTTACAAGAGAAAAACGAGAATGTATCGAATTTCCTGTTTGTTGTTTTCCATTTTTAAAACCTTGTACTCGTAACTGAATTAATCAAACAAAAAACCACAAGAGGATATTTTAGTGTCAAATGTCACCTTTCCAACGATCATAAATCTGAAATCGTTTGATAGATACCTCACGACATATCGATCACCACAGACACCTACCGAAAAAATAAT
Source organism: Latrodectus geometricus (assembly GCA_026290005.1). NCBI lineage: Eukaryota > Metazoa > Arthropoda > Arachnida > Araneae > Theridiidae > Latrodectus > Latrodectus geometricus. The sequence continues at coordinate 10,256 of JAPDSC010066639.1, forward strand.
GGATTACTTTTTCCCCAAACTAATATATACGTTATACACTATTTATTTAACATAATAAAAGTGAGGTATTAAAGATTTCTCACGACTCCAACTGCTTAATACATACCAAAGACTTATAACTGCAACTGTGTGCTGTTACAAATCTTCTTAATTAGCAGATATACACAGCAGAATACTCTTCCCCGTCTTAATCGATTTTAAATAAATTATAATAAAGCAGGTAAATAGTAAACTGGCAGTTAATATTTAGATTCTAATTTTTTAAGTTTTTAAAAATTCTAAATAGTATCATTAAATTAACTTTATTAAATAGTATTGTGTCATTCTTAAAAGCTATTTTTTTCTTGTTATGGTATTTTTTTGTGGTTCTATTTTATTTACCATTACAGAAACATTCTTCAATAATTTCTGATTTCATTGACGATGCCCTCAAATTCTGTAACAAACCCATCCACAATGTCTCTACACAATTCTACACTACCAGTTTTTGTCAAACTGTAGATTTGCTGAGTAAAAATTCTTATACCTAATCCTGACGTGTTTCGTATTTAATTTCTGCTTAACAATCAATCATCAATCGAACAGTCTCCTAGGGGTGTGAAAAATTCTATATCACTGAATATGTAAAGAATATTTGAAATAACGAATTAATTCTAAGTAAAAATATTACGATTTAAATAATTTTTAAATATATATACACAAAATATGAAGGGAATAATATTTAAACAATTAATAAAAAACTTTACATTACTTACAATGTACTACTTAATGCAATAAATAAGTCATTTTATACAACTTATCATCAATATTTTTGCCAATTTACCATCCAGCTTTTCATAGCATCGTTAACATTTGGGTGAATATAAGAGTCTTCCCAAATTTGAATCATATTGTTATACAATGTAAACAAGAGGATCTATTTATTATACTATCACCTAAGCTATTTTTATAGAAATACAATAAAGGAGATTAACAGTAAATGATATTTTTATTATGTCGCTATGAAACCAAACAAACCCTATATTTAGTTGCAAGAATAGTATCGAAAATTATTTACCTATTGAATCTTTCTTTTTTTACCATTAATATGAAAATCGTAAATATTCAAGAACGTAATATTTCTGAGAAAAGCTATTTGATCAGATTAAAATCTTAATTTTCGCAGTTTTGTATAATAATAGTGTTCTTATAATAATAGTGTTGTATAATAATAGCTCGAAAACTTCAACTTTTAATGAATTTTTTCCTCGCGGAAAAAAAAAAAAAAAAAAAAAAAAAAAAAAAAAGAGCGTTTAAATGAAATTTTCGCCTTTCTGGAAGTAACTGAGATAGAAAAGGGAAACGCGTAAGCTGACTCTCTGTATTCATACTCGATTCGAAATCCTGTTTGTGGAAAAAATTTCCTTCTCCTTGATTGATTCATAACGGATTCCCAGTAAGAAGCTAATATTTCGTTAGGATGTCGGCCTCCATCTATAACTTAGATTAAAGAATACATTTCGTTCCGAAAATCTGATAACATTTTTCGTAGTTGATTTAAAACATATGAGGCTGATTTAAAAAATCTTTAAAGTAGGTTATGTCACTATGTAGGTAATTATATTAGTAACTGCAAAATTTCGCGCCATGTCACTTAAAAAAAGTAGCATATTTTTTTTTCTCATTTTTTCCAATTGCTTTCTGTGTTACTGCTCAGCGTCGAGGAAAAATATTTATATCATCGTTCCTACTTTTCTTTTAACATTATCACAGTTTTAATCCTTTAAAAAATAACAATTGTTTTTTTTTCCGTTTTTGAAAAATATAATTTCTTTTCATCAAATGTGCTTTGCTTTTTCAAAACCATCAAAGGTCAAAAATATATTAAAATATCTATGAAAAGAATCCTGATTTCAATACATAATAACTTCGTTAATAATTAGAATTTTCACTTTAAAAAGAAAAAAAAAAACATGATTTGATGTTTTTAGATAATCGACGAGACTTCACTTAGTGATTCAAATTATCATTTCGCGGTGATTCTTAAATTGGTATACATGCCTTAAATTATACAAGTATAATTTTAAACAGAAACTTTCACAGAGGAAATATATTTTTTAAAGTTTTATTCAGTGTTTCATTGATAAAATTATGTATCGAATGTATATTCTGCTTATTCTAATTGCGGTATGCATAATTTAATATTTGTTCAGCTGATCAGCAGAAATTTACATATACACATAAACAATTGACAAAATGTAAGACGAAAACATATTATAAGGCAGATGTAAACTGTAAATACATTCACACACAGAGAAGGACAAACATTCCTCGTAAATAGCTTATAGTTATATACGTCATACACTACTTATTTAACACAATAAAAGTGAGGTATTCAAGATTTCTCACGACTCAAACTGTCATTACAAACCAAAGACTTATAACTGCAACTGTGTGCTGTTACAAATCTTCTTAATCATGACATAAATATGGATCAGCACTATTTCGCAGTTACACGATTGATTTTATATAATTTATAGTAAAGCAGGTAAATAGTAAACTGGCAGTTAATATTTAGATTCTTATTTTTTAAGTTTTTAAAAATTCTAAATAGTATCATTAAATTAACTTTATTAAATAGTATTGTGTCATTCTTGAAAGCTAATTTTTTCTTGTTATGGTATTTTTTTGTGGTTCTATTTTATTTACCATTACAGAAACATTCTTCAATAATTTCTGATTTCATTGACGACGCCCTCAAATCCTGTAGCAATCCCATCCACAATGTCTCTACACAATTCTTAACTACCAGTTTTTGTTGAACTGTACATTGTTTGAGTATAAATACTTATATTTTACAACGGTGTTAGGTATTTAATTTCTGTTAGACAATCAATCATCAATCGAACTGTCTCTTGTAACAGAGGGATTTGACAAATTTCTATATCACTGAATTTGTGAACAATATTTGAATTAAGATTTATTTTACTCGCTATATGTTGTTTCTTTATTGCGTTACTATATATATGTGTTACGGTTGTTTCACCGAAATATGGAGAATGTCGACATTCACATAGTCGCTTGGCGTATGTCCCAAGTATTTGCTAAATACCCTTATTTCTAACTTTCACCGGTGAATGTCGACATTCACCATGTACTAATGGTGAATGTTGAACATGTCCTAGATTTATATTTTTTTTCTTCGTTATTCAGTCACGATAAATTTTTCGCCTTTCTTTCTGAGAGGAATGACTAAGACATAAAACACACAGTACTTTCAAAATGAGAAAGGAAAATTATAGAAGTAAAAAACTTACTTAATTATAAAGTACGTTCAAATGAGAAAATAAAATAATGGTAATAAAACACTTACTAAATTATGTGATTTTCACATAATTTAGTAAATTTATTGCAATAAATCTTATTTATTGCAACAACTTAAACTATTATGCCACTTTGGGCACAGATTTACTGTACGGTCGCTCTTGGCGCGATTTTTCGAAGTTGGCGATAAATCGCCAAATATTGTAACCCTACCAACTCTGACCATTCACAGATGAGGATTTCCGAACAATGAAAAATGGGAGATTCTGACAACCCTAATCGAACAAATCGAAGAATGTAAGCGCCATTTTTAATTCTTTGTTCACCACGTTGGTTGTGCGTTGTGCCGGCAATATTTTTTGTATTTTTTTCTTTTGCTCCCTCGTTCGTTTTGTGATATTTTTGTGATGGCTTCTGGATGGGGAATGTCTGAGGTAAGTGCAAGAATGTTTGGAATGGATGATGTTATGTGGTATGATGAGAATGTGAATTTAAGGTATTTGTATGGTTTGCATGGTTAATGTTTTTTAGTTCTTTATTGTTTACATTTTAAAATTAACAATTTCGAAATTGCTGAATGTTAAAAGGTATATTAATTATGTACTGTGGGTGTGTTTAAATATTTATTTGAAGTAACTAAATGCAGGTTTTTAATTTTGATTCAAAACCGAAAGTGTGAAGTCTCTTAAGAGGTGAAATTTTGATTTATTTTATATTTCGAAAGTACTTGCAATGGTAAATAATATGTATATTTTATTGTTTTGATAATTCTGATTCATATTATTTTAAAGTGAAATATAATATACTAAGATACTTGAATGAATGCATATTACTAGAACTTATTTTAATGGCTTATTTAAATTTAGATCATGATTTATATAAGTAGTACATTCTTTTAGCTTGCTTTAAATAGTTTTCATTTAAGAAAGTGCATTATATAATTAAAATGGCAATGTGTTAAAATGAAAATTTAAACTATAAATTTTTCAATATATGAATTAAGTATTTGAATAAATATTATTTGAAATTTATTTTTATTCTAACAAAGAAAACGAAAGTGTTTTTTTTATTGGTTCAACCAATAAAAGATGATTTGTGTGAGATTTTAAGCATTTTTCATTTTAGTATTTGATAATTTAAGGTTAGGTAATTTGCGATAACATTAAATTGTTAAAATGGCCTTTGCATTCTTGGGTAAAGCTCGAAAGGAGGATCTGTTAATATTGGCAAGTGAGTTAGGAGAACAGATTCGAGGGAACGTGGGGGGGGGACAATTAAACGAGCAATGGCGTCGTCGAAAGCCAAAAATGGCCTTGATTACTATTTAGCTGAGTATCTGTGGCGGAAGAAAACAGAAATATGTGTAATATGTTTCGTCGACACCATTCTCAAAGTATATCCTCCGAAAACAAAAGACTAACATTAAGCAACTGGTGGAAGAAGAGAGGTATGTTTATTATTAATATTTTTTATGATGTTTATTGTTCGTTATTTACGGTAATCTAATTATTAAAATTAAATTAATTTTAGTAATTTAGTCGTCATTTTTTAACGTGCAATATTCTGTTTATTTTAAAACCTCGCTTATAAATATTGGCGAGGTTGGCGATATTTTTGGCGATTTTTTGAAAACGTCGCCAAGAGCGACCGTATAGTAAATTTTTACCCCACTTTGTTTGAAGGTACCATTTTCATTCGCAAGTTTATAGAAGTCGGAGTCTTCTATTCCAACATGAACCGGTAACACATTTCGGTTATCTGTAAGACCACGGTCGACACCAGGGACTTGTATTAATACAGTATCACAGTATTCATACAGTATCAGCAGGAGGAAATTGATTTTGTGAGGTTCGCAACATTTTTGTTGCTTGCAGTAGTAGATTCTGTTTCGCGGCCGCTCTTTTTATAGAAATTAAGTCGTGTTTTTCATTCAGAATTTGATGTGAAGACGTGGTAGATTGAAAATCCTCTTCAATATTTTTCTTTGGAATTTGGTTTTCGACTTGACCACCGCTCAAATTTTTTTCAGAAGTATTACCAGTTTCTTCAAACTGTTCTTCGGTTTCAAAAGTATTGGCGATTTCTCCAAGTTGTTCCTCAGTTTTGATACCTGCGATTTGTTCGCTTGGCAAAAAAGACGATGCTATGCCTCTTTTCGCTTTATGCCAAACATGGCTTCATAAGGACTTTGGCGTATTCCTTCGTGGTATGTAGTGTTCTTGTCAAATTGAACAAAGGGTAAACCTTCTGACCATTTATTTGTATTGTTATCGTTCATACATGCAGTTAGCATATTCTGTATATCCTGATTGGCCCTTTCAACTGAGCCTTGTGTTTGACTGAGACGAGGCTTTCCATGAACTATCTTAATATCTTTCCACATAGCGCATATTTCGGATATGACTTGATTACTGAATTCTCTATTATTATCTCATTGCAATATTGCTGGAGCACCAAATATTAAAAATATTGGAAGGACGTGATACACTACTTCTTCAGCCCTCTTAGATCTCAAAGGTCATAGCTGGAGAAACTTAGTTAAATGATCTTGATACACCATTATGAATTTATATTCACCATCTGAGTTTGACTGCAGATCTATGATCAAATTGATATCTTGAGTTTAATTCAGAACTGATCATTGGTTTCACAACAATAACTTTCTTAGGTGCACTGCGTTTCATTTGACATTGTTTGCATAGATTTAAATACAAGATTACAACTTCATATGTAATATTTTTGTATTTAATTTGCAACTCTTTAAGCATATGTGTTCTTCCTCCATGTCCTATCCTGGTGTGAGCTTCATATAGTATACTAAACAATTCCTCATTGGTAACATAATACTGTACATTTGTTTCTCCTGGTTTTAATGGTGCAATTAACTTCTCTTCATCATTAATTTTTAAAACGTCAAAACGTTTTAATCGTCTGTAATCCAAAGGTGTGTAGCGCTTAATTTTATCAGAAACCACTTCAGAAAGTATTTTAGAGTACTTTTCTCTAGAAAAATAAAAGCAATTGTCTTCTCGTTTACCAGCAATCAATGAATTTAACTTTTCAAGAAATAGATCACGATTCACTGCAGTATCCATTCGTATAAATCAGGAAATCAGAAAAAAAATTAAAAAAACTTTGCTCTCACCATTGAACTTTGCATATGCATAAGACTGACAAAGGATTTGGCTGGAAACAGCCAGTCACCAGGATTTGGCGGATACTCCACCAAAACAAAGGATTTGGCAGATTTGGCGAGAAACAGTCGGTCGCTTCTTTGTCGGCTCCTCTCTTTTCGACCTCCACCAAAGCAAATCTGTGATTGTTGACATACACCGGTGAAGGTCCGAATGCACAAGAATGTAACGAAATATTCGATCTTTCACCGACGTATTTGGTGTTTGTTGACATTCACCGGTGAATGTCGACATTCTCCGATTTCGGTCTTTCACGGTAACATATATATTTGGTTAGTTTTTTAATATGTTCATATTTCAATAAATAATAGATGATAGCAGCATCCAATAAATGATTATTTTAAAAGAATATTCATATTGTAAAATATTCAACAGGCTTAATTAATAGTCATTTTGAAATACAAGTATCAATAAACATTATGCATTATTTTTAAATAAATTTTCCTAATTAGAAATTGTGATTGAAGATGTTTTAAAACTAGAAAAACGTTTTGAATGTTATTGTCATATGCTTTTTTCCTATTTAAAGAAATGTAATAAAAAATACCTTTATGTATATATATTATAATTTTAATATAAAGATAAAAGCTTTGTTTTCATATTACATTTCTCATAAAGATTTCTTTATTGAGGATTTCAACTAAATACTTTTTTCTATTATGAAATTGCAATTCGCAAATCAGTATTCAACCATATCGATGTAACTTTCAATTTAATCAATGCAATTATTATTATTCGTGATTTATTATATCAATATATTTTTTATTTCTTTAGCAGAGATTAAGAATGAAATCTTGAAAATACCTTTTCTAAAGGATGTTTTTTAAAGTATATATGAATATCAAAATGTAAGCTTTATGCAATGTAAGCTTTAAAGAAATAGACATATGAATACACTACATATTTAAAATGATAAAAGAAAGGTATTTGAAATAATTCGACACGGACAGCACAAAACTATCTAAAGATTTATAACTTTATCTGCCGTTACATATCTTTAAACTGACACAAAACTTCCTCTATCTAACAGATTATGTAAACTTAAATGTATCATACTGAAACAGGTAAAAATAGTAAACTGGCTGTTAACATTGAGACACCTTTTTCTGAATTTTTAAATTTTCTAAATAGTTTAATAAAATTAACTTTGTAAAATAGCAGGTGTCATTCCAACAAGCTTTTCTTACTATGGCATTTTTTTTTTTGTCTTATTTTTTTATTTTAAAATTATTCTCTTAACAGTAACTATTGAACAGCAATTGCTGGCTGACCTCTCTCTCTCCCTCTCACTGGCCATCTTTAAAACTTTCAGATGTTCGTCCTCTTTGGGCTGTGCTAACAGTTGCGAAGGTGACTGCATACCTAGTACTATGGAGCTTAGGTTGGTCTTTGGATGAGAGAAAGACCTACAGACAATTAATCGTGAAATTCATTTTATGATTGTACACAAACCGAGGATGGCTGTAATAGCCTGGTTGGTTAGGCCGTCGTTCTCTCTATCGGAAAGTAGAGAGTTTAAATACCGGAATATGTTCTTTAAAAGCAGCTGATTCTATATTCATTCTATTGTATAGTGGATCCCTATGTTCGTTTTTTTAGAGGCACAGTTAGCACAGAGTTCATTTTAATGGATGCATACGAGAAGCCACAAGCATACGAGCCCACGCTCTTCTGGTCGACAAATATCTAAATAGTGAAATTATTCCCCGATATGATTAACCAAGGAGATTTTCTGACTTTAACCCTATAGAGCATTTGTGTTACGCTTCGGGAAGTGAAATTGAAACTTTCAAACCCCATTTAAAAACAATCCAAGGTCTAAAAGCAGCGTTGTTTAACGAGTGTGTAAAACTGCCACAGAAATTCATAAAGTGCCTAATTTCAAGTACGAAATCAAGTTGCGGAACTTGTAAGTCTCTGATAGAAGACCATAGCCCCTAGTAATCCATTTTCTTTTTATACTCTGCGACTGCTGTTGCATGCCTTTGAACTCCAATGAGCATTACGCACGACCATGTGTATGTTTTGCATGATTATAATTCCATTGTATTCTATCAGTGTATCTACATATCAAATTTTATTAAAATCCGTCCAGTACTTCTGGTGATATTTGACTAAATCTGAAAATTCTCTTAATTTTGAATTCCAATATAAAAAAATTCCTTTAGTTAGAAAAATTGGTTTTACAAAATTGTATTTACATTAAATTTTTAAAAAATGGATATATCGCCTTTTGTTTCTTCCATCCTTATTATTTTTATATCATAACACTATACTACTCTTTTACCACATCACAATTTATGCGACAAAACTAGAAATCAACATACATAATACATTTGTAACTAGTTATTTGAGTTTTTCTCAGTTTTCTCTGTAACAAAATATAATTTTAAATTAAATTTAAAAAGTTTTTTAAAATATTTTGTTTAAATAATAAGAATTGTTTCAAAAATATATTCAAAATGCTCTTCTAATTTTAAAACAACTTCAATTATTTTCGAAATATAAATATTACTTAGAAAATAATTAAAATTTTTTTTAAAACCATTAAAAACATTTTAACTAAAAATTCTCAATCAAAAAGTTTTTAACTAAAAACTTTTTGACTTAGTTAAAATATATATATACATATTTATATAAATACTCTTTAGAAGGTTGCAAAACTTTTCTTCTCAAAACTTCTATTTGTTAAGCCTGTTAAATACTTAAAATGTTTTTTTGTTAAAATAGTTTCTTTTCTTAGAATCTTCTAGCATCCTTTATTAACTGAAGGAAATTACAAGGGGTGATCAACTGAAAAGGTACGACTCGATGTAAAAACCTAACTGTTAAATATTTGCATATTCTGCCTTGGAAGAACGTAGCGAGACATCTCGGGATGTGAATCTCTGATTGGAATCTGATGCGCAGGAGAGAGCAGAGGTTCTTATCAAAAGTGGCGTCCAAATGATGAGGCAGTTCGTATGAGGACAGGATGTCGTTCACGTTGCAAAATTCGAATATTGTGGATCAGCGAGGTGTTATCTGGTTTCTGAAAGCAGAAGGTGAGAAACCGGTACTAGTCATCACCGGGGCTGCTCATGAACTGTGTGGATCTAGTTCATGATAACGCGCGTCCATACGTCTCCAGAGTCACACGCATGGAACTGGCCAAGTTCAAGAGGAAGACATTGGACCAACCACCTTACAGCCGGACATGTCGCCCTGCGGTTTCCATGTGTTTGGTCCCAAAAAAAAATACCTGAAAGGGAAACGCTTCGATTCAGACGACGTATTCAAGGATGCTGTGAAGGACTGGGTCTCTTCACGGACCCAGGAATTCTGAGAAAGGAGTCCTGCGGCTTGTTCATCAGTGGGATCATTGTGCTCAAGCCTATGGTGTATATTTTGAAGAAAGACTACATTTGTACCCACCGCACGTGTCGTTTCATACCTTTAAATTTAATCACCCCTTATATGTATTGAAAAATTAAAAAAGCATGTTATGAAAAATAAATATAGATTAATTTTTCAAACTAATGTTCTATCAAAATATTTAGTCAGGATTATTAAATTCTATGCAAATTTTAAAATGTATCTCTCACACAACGTGAACCCGGATTAAATAAATAACTCGGAATGCTAGGGTTTGGGTGAAAAATTTAAACAGTACTACATTTCGTGTAATGCTGTACATTAATTTAGTCTTATGTATAAGTCTAATGTATGTTGGTTGTCCTTTACGTCCGAGCAGTGACATCACCCTCTATAGCAGGGATGGCCAAACTTTTGGGGTCCGTGGTCTACTCCACAGTTAAAAAATCGAAGGCGGTCTACCAATGGCAGAAAAAATGGTATATTACTTAATTTTTCTATTTAAAAAAAAAAAGAACCCTTAGTATTTACAAAATAAAGGTTTACTGACGAAAATAATCAAAGTATTCATATACATAAAAATTGACCATCCAAATTCACTTTATTATTTGAAATTCGACACTGTATATCTGCGACACGTTTACCATATTGTGGCTGATACAAGCTTATTGCAATGTGTAAACACGAAATTATACGTTAATCTGTTAAACGCGACCGATGTTTAGTTTTTATGGTGTTTATGGATGAAAAAGCAGATTCGAAAACATACATCGATCCAAAGTATGATTTCAATAACAAAATCAATTTGTAAATATTTGGAAACAGTTTCCTCAGAAATTAATTTCAAAAATTAGTATCGCTAGATGCTCTGGATTTAAGAAGTATATCGCATCTTAATTTTATAACTTCTTTTCGACTGTGACTGAAGTGGTATCTATTAATTGTCCTATTTTTTCAGATACTCCATAAATTTTGGCATTTTCATTAAATGGAAATATCATAAAATTGAGTATTTCTTCCAACCTAAATAAGTCTGTGAATCTTCTTTCAAATTTTTCAAACAAAACATCTACATGTTCAGCGAAATCTTTGAAGTCTCGGTTTGGATTATGGATGCACTCTTTCTCCATGTTTTTGAAGTTTCTCAATTTATGTTTTCTTAATTCAGACGCATACCTTTTTATCGTTTCTTTGAAATTTTTAATGGCAATCATCATATCTGTTAAACATATATTCTTTCCTTGAAGATTTAGGTTTAAGACGTTAAGTTTTGCAGTGATATCGCACAGAAAGGCTAGTTTCATGAGCCATTTCCCATCTTCCAATTCAGTAATGTGCTCTCCTTTTATTTGTAGAAAATTTCTTATTTCGGCTAACAGAAATCTTTTTAAAAATGCTCCACAGCTTAGTCACCTCACGTCTGTGTGCAATAAGAGATCTCCGTACTCTGATTCAGTTTCTTTCAAAATCGCCCGAAATTTTCGCCTCTGAATACTTCTTGAACAAATTGAATTGACGATTTTAAAAGCAATTTGTATTATATTATAAGACTTTAGTGTTTTTGAACACAATACCTGTTGATGCATAATGCAATGATAGCTTGTAAAACTGGGAATTTCCTCATCATTATTGAATAAGGCAATAAAACCAGTTCGATTCCTGAACATTGCTGGAGCTCCACCAGTTGTAATAGAGACCAATTTATGTATTGGAAATCTTGCCTTATTAATAAATTTTTTAAATGAATTGTAGATATTTTGTCCTTTCAATGGAGTTATAGTTAATAATTCTTCTTCTGAAGTCATATCTTCGAAAACCATTCTCACAAAAAGGCATAACTGTGCAATGTCACTATAATCTGTGGATTCATCAAATAGAAGTGATAGGAATTTACAAGCTTTTATATCATCATTTAATAAATTTTCCAAATTATTAATCATAGCTTCAGTCCGTCGCATCACAGTGTTACGCGTCAAAGAAATATGATTTATTTTCGATATTATTTCAGATTTGTTTTTAAAATCGTGGAAAAGCTCTTCTCCCGCTTTAATAAAAGCTGCTTTTATCAATTCTCCATCTTCGAATGGTTTTTTTCGCTTGATCAAAACTTCTGTAATTTTTAACGACGCCAATGTTACTGCTTTAGCTTTGGTGCCTGGTTTCGTAAATACCAATTGCTGTAAATGTAAATTCGACTTTAATTCATGCACTTTAACTTTTTGAAGTTCACTGCCGATTGGAAAGTCTGTAGCGTATTTTAAGTGCATGGTTTTAAAATGTCTTTCGATGTTTGCTTTTTTTGGTAATGCCACACTTGAGTTACATATGAGACAATCACATTTCTCCTTCATCATAACAAAAAAAAATACTTTTCCCACTCATTGTGATAATGGAATGTTTTACTTCTCTTAGCACTGGCGCCTGGCTGAGTCATTTTGGACGGGTTGTTGAAAAACAAATTCAACAGTTTCGTATCAACAATTTCGAACAACGGTTTGAACATTCAATAGTTTTGAAACAAATTCGTATCAGTGCGGTAGGAAGTGAGCGACCTACCACGTAAGACGATTAACTTAGAAGTGAAACTAAACGGCAAGAAGTGACGGTTGGACGGTCGACTCGGCGCGTCGCTATCATGCGCCGGCTGCTGGATATAATCTAAGCATCCCACTTTGTTAAATTGTTTGGATATAATTCCACTGTAAAACAAAAAATTCACTGCCCTACTTTGCACAGTTTGTTTTAGGTTTTAAAGCACAAACTGTAGTAAATTTTTATTTTAAATAATTCATTAATTCTAAGACATAAATCATAAATTAAATTGTTAATATCCGAGATCACAATTGGGATGGTAGCGCGGTCTACCTAAAATGTCTTCGCGGTCGACGTCTTGGCCATCTTTGCTATAACCCATATAAAATACATAACTTCAATAGTCCAAGATCAGTCCTAGGCTTAAAACCACTAACAAATAACTCCTCCCACCCACGACGTCTACGAATAGTTTAACGTTATATGTTAATACTTCTGTGCACAAAAATTCTTGGAACTTTGTAAATATTGTACATAAAACCTTTTGGAACTGTGCTAGTAAATATATTGCTGTACTGCGTTATAAATAACCCCTTGTACTCTTTTAAACCCACATACTAGATTGCAAACGATAATGTCCTTTGTAAGCACTCTATGTGAACTCAACTCATTCATTTTTCCTTAAAGTTCTAATAAAAAAAGGGAAGGTAAAATTAATCTTTCTCTTTACATATTTATGTATATGTCTATATATAAAAAAAAATGGATTTTTTTTTTTTTTTTTTTTTTTTTTTTTTTTTGCATTGCTATTTTCTGCATTATAACCAAGATTAACATTTAATCTAGAACCATACTGTAAAATTTTACTGTACATATTTATTCTTGTATTTACTTTTTTCATTTGTACATAAATCCTTTTATTACTTAAGCATTGAAAATACATTGTATAAACATTGTTTTGAATTATCAATTACATCTGATATATTTTCCTAACATTAAATTATTTGAAATTTATTAATGCTTTTTAATGTCATGCAAAGTACTGCCATTTTGAGAGCACTTATACTATCTACTCAAACTGTTATGTGATTAATTTTATTATGTAACTTCAATCATTATGTTTTTTCTATATTATTAGGAATAGAAGGTAAATAGCCGGAAGGCTAGACGCCTACCAACATAAAGATCTAATAATGAGGTGGATTGTAATATGAAAAGGATTTAAGGAACTGGAAAATATGTAATTAAATAACGTCAATCGTTGCTAGTTACTTCGGTTACCGAGTATGTGTCATGGGGTCCAAAAAATAAATAATAAAGATATTCACCACAAATATAAAAATATTCATTAACTTACGGATTAATAAAAAAGATAATAATAAGAAACCAAACGTTAACCATCGCAGTCACCATAGCAAAGTTAAAATTTCTCTTTATAATGTTGTTGTAGTACAATGAGAAACGTGCGATTTTTCCACTGTTTTTTGACAACTAATTGGAAATTTTTTTTTCTTTTAAGAGCAATAAAGTGAAAAATATTTTGTGCTTTCTTTTGTATGAATATATATTGAATACCTAAAATATTCCTTCGAAAACCATGAGCCAGAAATTTACATCATTACTCTAAAAAAATTTTAAACAGTTTTCCTACAATCTAGATTATGAATTATATCATCAGGATTGTTTTTACAAAAAAGAAAAATCATGCAAAGAATGATTAAATAACGCTTAAATTACATTAATCAAATTTAGCAACTATTTGTAATTTTTTTTTTTTTTCATTTAAGCCAGTTAAAATTTATCTCCCCTGTTTCGCGTGGATGTCTAGTAGTAATATTGATTTCTTTTTCAAATCTAGTTATTCAAAGGAGAATGACCGAGACTTTAAAAGTTGTATATAATACAATTTTTAAACATTGCAGTATCATTTGTCTTGTAAAAGAATTTAAAAATAATTGTAAAGGAATACAATTTTCTTAATTTATGAACCATTATTTATATTTTGTCATTAAATTTTAGTATTAACAACACGTGAGTGTGACTTTTACTCTCTCTCTCTCTCTCTCTCTCTGTTTTTCCCTCTTCTCCTTCTGTTCATGCTACATCTTGTATCATAAGATATGAAACTTATTATATGTATATATATATATATATATATTGATTTGCTTGAAACAAGGTATAGTTAATGAGTGAAATGTATGGAGAAATACCTAATTGTTATTATGATAATAAAAATACAAAGTGGTTGAGAAAGTAAATGCGACAGAAATAAATTTGGTCTAACTACCATACTTTTCAATATAATTAAGAGGAACAGTTTTTTTTTCTATAATTATGATAAATAAATTGTAATTGTAGTAATTAAAGTCAAATAATTTACTACCAGTATTTTAATTTAAATATTTATTATAGATATTATTGTCAGTTACAAACTGACAAAAAAATAAGTTTTTTTTGTATAGACAAATTTTCATTGCCAGATACATTCTCTCAGGCAGTGGATAGAACGGTATCAGATCCTAGAAATTACACGTAATGACACTCCAATGCCTTGCGTTACTTCGGATTGAGTTCATGCTTTCAATACTTCTCCGAACTTCTAAATGGGTTAAATGAATTTTCAGAATCATCGTACTCATCGAAATAAATCAGTCACTGAATACCAATCTTCATTGTCTTTTATTCAGTTAAAAGTCAAATTTTCATTCACTGCCGCTGAAGAGACGTTTTTGACGTCGAACTCAAAATTAGCATACTCCACAGTTTGAAAATCAGAAAAATTTTCATTTGTGATTCTCTTCTTTCATTTTCAGCAAAAAAAATTTCGCTTAAATTTTCATTTTATAAGAAACTTACAATATCCTTTGATTGTTTTGAGCACACACACACACATACAGTGTATTAAAATAATATGGCCTAGTAATCTATGTTGAAACTAGGCTCACCAAACTGTTTTGAATGTGGTCTAATATTATAGGTATCATCTAGAATTAAAACATTTTTGAAGAGGCGGAGTTTATCTTGCTGTGAAACTAATTATGCAAACGTTGAAAGCATGTGTGCCTTTTTGAAAAATTTTGAACGTTTTGTTAAAGATAAAGATACAAAGAAAGTCATAATGCAAATAGTTTTAGCGACAGCTCTTTGAATTGTATTCGGATAGAATGGAGACCGCTGGAATAAGCGAATTTTCTTTTATTAGTTAACGTGTTTCCTCACCTTACAATAGTTCATCCTATTTCTAGTGTATAGTGTTTGCTTTGTGGATTACTGTTACCTAATAAACTGAAAAACGGAATAATCACGCAATTCTTGAAATCACTACAAACATTGAGAAAGAAAATATGGTTTAAAGTTTCATTTTTTCTCCCCTATGTAGTTAGAGTTTTGTTATTTGTGTATACCTGAAAAATAATCCCTCAAAAATGACATTTTGTGGCGAAATTCTCAGCATTTTTTAAAAAAGAATTAAAAATATTCATATTTTGGTTATAACTCTCGAATAATGATAATTGTATAAATTTAAAAGAATGTAATATCACTACTTTTAAATAAAGATAAACATATTTCCTTTTCATAACAACAAAAATTGTGTAAAATTAGAAATATTAATTATAAATAAATAAATTAAAACAATTAATTATAAATGAATAACATTAACTTTTCAAATTTCACTGTCAATTGGAAAGTGTGTTGCGTATATTTTTTTTTTATTTCTAATGGCGGGCAGCCTTGAGCAAGTAAGTACATTAGCCCATTTGCAGCAAAAAGGCCGGAAACTGCTACTCATTTTATCGTTACCCAGTGAGCACCTGTAAACCAAGTCACGGAGGTATAAGTAGCATATCCCACGCTACACCACCACAAACCCGTTTATAGAGCGGACCACATTCATCCATCATCTGAGAAAAGGACAAGAAACAGAGAGAGAGAAATTACATTCATTTCCGAGCCAATATTCAAAACCAAGTCCTCCCCATCTGTAGTCAGTTACGCTAACCACTAGACAGGTTGGGCGGCCTGTAGGGTATTTTAAGTGCATGATTTCAAAATGTTTTTCAACTTTTGCTCTTTTTGGTAGTACCACATTTGAATTACATATGACACAAACACATTTCTCCTTCACCATGACAAAACAGAAACCATCTTCGTAAGCATTGTGATAATGGTATGTTTTATTTCTCTTAGCACTGGTACCTGGCTGAGTCATTTTGGATGGGTTGTTAAGACAACAAATTATCGTATCAGTGCGGTAGGCAGCGAGAGACCTGCAACGTAAGACGATTAACTGAACTAACTTAAGAGAACTGAAACTAAACGGGCTGGTGTGATGGGTAGACTAGTCAATTCGTCGCTTCGCTATCATAGCGCCGGCTACCTGATGTAATCTGAACATCCCAGTTTGTCAAGTTGTTTCTATTTGATTCTCCATTCTAAAACGACAAATTCATTGTATTACTTTGCACAATTTGTCTTAGGTTTTAAAGCGTAAATTGTAAAAAATTTTAATCTTAAATAATTTATTAATTCTATGTCATAAGAGATGAATTAAATTGTTAATATCCGAGATCATTATCAGGAGAGTCGCGCGGAATACCTAAAATGTCTTCGCAGTCGACTTCTTAGCCACCCCTGGTATATAGCTTGCATTGTAAAGAGGTATATAATTTGTATCAATGGCTGGGATTTCTTATTTTATCATGTAGTTCTTGTTACTCTTAGGAAAAAATTTCTGTATGAAGTCACGCCCCTTTAGAGCCTCGAGTGCCGATTGGATGCTGAATCTTTCTCCCCCAGTTTTTCTCTGATTCACGCCTGAGACTCAGTGTAAAACCTAATGCAACAGTAGCAGACTATACAATCGCATCGATTCTAAAGACAATAAGTGATCATGTTTGCTTTTTATTTTTTAGTTTAGAGCATCTGTGTGCCTGCCCAAGGGCATCTACACATTCATTTGAGATAATAAAATCGAAATTAGGAGACTTGATGTTATAAGGAGAATTGGTGTTTAAAATTTAGGCAAAAGCCTTGGAAAGAATTGCATCAGATGTTAAAAATGCAGCAATTGGTCTGACTTTATCCCCTGGTAGATTTTCTGCTTGGAATAGAGAACTAATATTTCCTGCTCTGCACTTGATCGCTTGCGTAAAGAAGTTTGTATTTAGTTTTGAAATATGCTCAGTGAGGTTGTCAAGTTTAAGATCATTTCTGATATTTCTATTCCTGATATAGTAAGGAGCATTTACAATGTATCTGAGCATTTTATTTTGCATAGTGTTTAAAATTTTTGCATCAACTTGAGAGTACGAACACCAAGCAGGAGATGCGTAAGTGACAATCGGCCTGATAACTGAGATATAAAGTAGACGTTTCATTTTTAATGTCAGTATGGAGAATCTTCCATGTAAGGTTCGTAGTCTATGGTAGGTGTACCATGCAGCAGAAATTTTTCTTTTGATGTAATGCGTCCAAGTAAATTGGCAATTGATATTTATTCCTAAGTAGTTTGCTTTTTTGACCGTTTCAAAATCTTGTCCAAAAATATGAAGCTTATTGGTATTGGGATGTTTACGACTTTTACTTTTGATTATAAGTAATTTTGATTTTGACGCAATTATTACAACTTTCCATTTTGTGCACCACTCTTCAATGTCACTAATTTTGTTTTGAAGTTTCTGAATGGCAATATTCGGATATTTTGATCTTACTACTATACCAGTGTCATCTGCGTAGAAGGCAGTTATGCTATGAATGTCATCATTAATCGGAAAGTCATATGTATAAAACAGATATAGCATAGGACCGAGGATACTGCCCTGCGGTACGCCAGCTAGAATACTCCTGGTGGTTGCAATTATTATGCTTGATGTGGAATTTCCTGTTACTGAGGTAGTTGTTGATAATTTGAGTGAGGTTGTTTGGTATTCCAATTTGATGTAACTTTATACAAGTTACATCAAATTACAGTTACATCAAATAAGGCCTTGATGCCATACTCTGTCAAAAGCTTTTGCCACATCAAGCATAAGAAATGCTGATTGTTCTTTAAGTCTGAATCCTTTGCCAATAAATTCAAAGAGTCTGATTAACTGCTTGGTTGTAGAGAGTTCTTGTCTAAAGCCGAATTGTTCAATTGGAATAAGTGATAAGTATTGTTTGAATCTATTATACAGGATTCTTTCGAAAATTTTTGAAAGGGTGGATAAAAGATTGATCGGGGGATGATTTTCCAGGTTTGTTCGATCTTTTTTCGGCTTAGGAAAGAGTACAATTTGTGCTTCTTTCCATAAGTCTGGGAAGTAATTTTGATTAAGGCAAGAATTGAAGAGTTTCGTTAGGTGAACTAAGTATTTCATAGGCAGTTTTTTGATCATAGTATTAGAAATTTTGTCATGACCTGGAGCTTTTCTGTTTTTCAGTTTAGCTATGATATTTGTTATTTCAACAAGACTTGTATTTTCAATAGGGATAGTTTCCACGTTCGCAAAATGTTCTACATTTTGTTGAATAATTTGAGCAGTAAAGTTTGGATCACTTGAGAATGTATTATTCTGGAACTGATTTTCCATAACAGTAGCAAATACTTCAGCTTTTTCTTGATCTGAGAAGATAAATCCATGCTGAGTAAGTACAGCTTTATTATTGTTGCGGTCTTTCTTCAGAATTTTAGTCATATTCCATAAGGAATTATCTTCATTATTTAAAGAGGAGACTTTATCTTCCCAGGTTGTTTGTTTATGTTCAAGGCATTTTTTCTTGATTTCCCTATTAAGTTCATTCATCTGTCTTTTAAGTTGAGGAGTAAGAGTTCTTTGGAACTCTTTTCTGATTTTATTTCTCCTTTTAATAATGTTTTTGATGCTAGTAAGAAGTTGAAGATAGTTGTTGAAAAATTTAGTTTTAATGGTAGAATCACTGTAAGCAGATTGAAGATCATTAGTAAATTTATAAATAAGATTATTAATGACTTCTTTAGAGTTACTTTCTTCGTAGGTACTATTTTTAGTAAGTAGGATATTATGGAAGAGGTTCCAGTCAGTTTTAGCAATTTCATTTGTGAGGGTTGGAGGTTCGAATTCCGCCACAGCAATAACAGGGATATGGTCGGAGCTAAGTGCTGGCAGGACATCAACCGCAAGGTTGATGCCGTAGTTAGTAATAAAAATGTCCAAAATATCAGGTTTCTGTGCGGCAAAGTTTGGAAAGTGAGTAGGAGAATTTGGAGCATAAATATTTAGTTTATTGTTAATATAATATTATTTAGGATTTTGCCATTTGTGTTAGTATAGTTACAATCCCAGGCTGTGTTTTTTGAGTTAAAATCTCCATCAATAACTGTTGGATAATTGTCTTTAAGTATTTCTTGGAATAAGTTAATAGGAAGACTTTTGGTTGGTGAATTATGGATGGAAATAATTTTTAGATCAATGTTATTTAGACTAATAATTATAGAAATAGCTTCTGTGCCCGTCTGACTATATGTTGAGTGAAGAGTAGAGGAGATAGATTTTTTTAGCCAGAATTGCTAGCCCGCCACCGAGGCCTTGCATTCTGTCGCTTCTGTAAGTATTATAGTTTGGGAGATGTACATTTTTATTGCCCTTTAGATGAGTCTCAGTTATCAAGCAGCTGTCGATATTCTGTTCAATTAGAAAATCGTTAAGTTCAAGTGTTTTCAGCGTGATGCCATTTGCGTTCCAAGAGCAGAGTGATATTGGCCGAAAAATCGTTTTATTGTAGACCATTATTGGTTTGAGGAGTGGTGACTGTAGTGGCTATGAGGCCAGTTCTGAAGGAGGAGATGGTTTCCATAAGACCAGAGGTTTTAATCCAGTTTATGGTGTCTTTTAATTCTTGAAGGACATTTTTGGCTTCAGTTAAATCTGAGTTGTTGTTTTTCAGAGCATCTGCGAAAGATCTATTATTTATGTTATTATTAATAATGATTCGATCGGAATATTTAATTTCTTTTTTCTTAAGATTTTCTTCAGAGAGTGGGTTTTTTGGACATCCTGAAAAATTGGCAGTATGTGGGCCGCCACAATTAGCACATTTAGGCGTTTCTTCTTTCCTTTTAGTGTATTCTGAAGTTAGATGTTTCCTGCACATTTAACACATTTAGGTTCGTGTCTGCACGAGCTTTGAGCATGAAAGAAACTTTGGCATCTATGACATTGTGGAGTGCCGCGCCTGCCTCTGTAATGCTCAACGGATATTTTAAGGGACATTAAAAATTGAAGGTGATAAATTTCTTCAGATTTTTTTGTTTCTTGGTAATATCATCAAAAATAGTGGGGTTTTATTTCTTTCGCCGTTTCGATACGATGTTAATTGGACAATTTTGGTAGGTGTGTTGATGTTGTTTAACAAAATTCAAATGAAATGTATCATTAAACAAAGCTAAAACAAAGTTTGCAATGGTACCATTATTTCACGTTTAAACAGCAATGCATAAACTATCATTTTTCACTTTACTAAAAGGAAAGTTGAAAAAGAAACGTTTGGATAATTGTGAAAAACGAAAGGGTTTTCATGCATCCCCCAAAAATAATTTCTTTTTAAAATTAGCAACCTATAAAACCCACATTCTTTCAGTCTTCTCTCTCGAAGTTTCTTTGTTCAATCATCGTCAATTTAACATCTAGCGATGATAAAATTTTTTAAATAATTTTCATTATTGCAGTAGCGTTGTTATTCTCAATGAATATTCAAAGTGTCTTTAATAGCTTGTAGTGATCCCTTTCTCACATCCTTATTTAGTAACAGAAATGGCGTTTCCGCTCAGAGGTATGGACGCACAGTTCAGACAGGAAATACATTCCGACTCCCTTTTTCTTTTGGAGGAAGCAAGCGCCAGGGAGAACGTGATGGACCAGTTGAGCAGAGTACGACGGATCCCAGCCACTTGGTACGTGACCGTCTTTCGATGTAGTAGAAAAGTAATAAACGCTTCCTTGAATTGAAGTCTTACTTCTGTTCTTCTTCTGCAATAACATTGACGTCGTTTAAAATTACGGAAGTTTTGTTAAAGCGGGGGAAAAAAAAGTATTCGAAGGGGAAAATTGTTAAAAGAAACTTTCTGCAAAGCGTGAGAAGTGCTTTTCCACGATTTTAAAAACAAACCTGAAATAATATCTTCAATAAATAATATTTCTTTGTCGCGATACACTGTGATGCGACGGGCTGAAGCTATAAATAATAATTTGAAAAATTTATAAAATGACAATTTAAAAGCTTGTAAGTTCCTACCACTTCAATATGATGAATCCACAGATATTAGTGACATTGCACAACTATGTCTTTGTGAGAATCGTTTTCCAAGATATGACATCAAAAGAAGAATTATTAACTATATTACAACAGATGGAGTTCCTGCAATGATCGGGAATCGAACTGGTTTTATTGCCTTATGCAATAATGATGAGGAAATTCCAGTTTTACCAACTATCATTGCATTACCCATCAACAGGTATTGTGTTCAAATACACTTAAGTCTAATGATATAATGCAAATTGCTTTTAAAATCGTCAATTCAATTCGTTCAAGAAGTCTTCAGAGACGACAATTTCGGGTGCTTTTGGAAGAAACTGAATCAGAGTACGGAGATCTCTTATTGCACACAGACGTGAGGTGTGTACAATAAGAGATCTCCGTGGTGCTTTTTTGAAAAGATTTCGTATTCTGTTACCAGAAATAAGAAATTTTCTTCAAAAAAAAGGAGAGCTTATTACTGAATTGGAAGATGGGAACTGACTCATGAAACTAGCTTTTCTCTGAAATATCACTGAAACCCTAAACGACTTAAACCTAAATCTACAAGGAAAGAATAAATGCTTAGCAGACATAATGAGTGCGATTAAAACTTTCAAAGAAACGATAAAAAGGTATGCGTCTCAATTAAGAAAACATGAATTGAGAAACTTCGAAAACATGGAGGAAGAGTGCATCCATAATTCAAACCGAGACTTCGAAGATTTAGCTGAACACTTAGATGTTTTGTTGTAAGAATATGAAAGAAGATTTACTGACTTATTTAGGTTGGAAGAAATACTCAATTTTATGATATTTTCATTTAATAAAATTGTCATCATTGATGGAGTATATGAAAAAATAGGACATTTAATAGATACAACTTCAGTCGCGGTCGAGGAAGAAATTATTAAATTAAGATGCGATATATTTCTTAAATCCAGAGCATCTAGCAACACTGATTTTTGGAAATTAATTTCTGAGGAAGCGTTTCCAAATATTTACAAATTATTTTTGTATTTGATATCATAATTTGGATCGAAGTATCTTTGCGAATCTGCTTTTTCATCCATGAACGCCATAAAAACTAAACATCACTCGCGTTTAATATAATTTCGTGTTTACGCATTGCAATAAGCTCATATCCCCCACAACATGATAAACTTATTGCAGATATACAGTGTCAAATTTCATCTAAACAAAGTGCATTGGATGGTCAATTTTTATGTATATGAATACTCTGATTATTTTCGTCAGTAAATTTTTATTTTGTAAATGCTAAGTGTGTTTTTTTTTTATTATTAAGAAAGATTAGATAATATACCATCTTTTCTGTTGCCGAAAATAAATATATAAACATATACGTTATTTCTGCCAATGGTAGACCGCCTTCGATCTTTTAAACGTCGATTAGACCGCGGATCCCAAAAGTTAGGACATCCCAGCCCTATACCATAAAATTGGAATCGAAAATATTTTCCACCTCAAATACCTCGAATAATAGTATTTATTCCTGAAAAGTACGATTGTCCAAACTCAGAGACGGCACAAATTTGGTGCATCATGGTCCATAGATGGCAGACGTGCGGGACGGCTTTGGATGTGCTTTCATGGTAACAGACGTGCTACCATTGAGCAACTTATAGCCCAGATTAACCAAGTAGCTCACAACAATAACTGCCAAGTTAATTCTCAGTAAATGTTGCTGCGTCTGTGCTTCCGGAGCAGACGCCTGGCTCATGCTCTCATGGGGACTGTTTTTCGTCGGCGATGAAGGTAGGAATTTTTACGCGTGTACCGCATCTGGACTTCCCCTGAGCTGCTATTGTTGCGAATTCACTGGCATTGCTTCCGCCACACATGTAATTGAGAGAACTCAAGTGGCAACTCAAGTGGTATAAGAGAGAAAGCAACGAGCGAATGTGCGCTCCAAAACTTATTTTCAGATGTACATGAGGTGGACATGAGGTGGTGATTGAGGCTTTAGAAATTGAGGAAATATCGAAAGCTGCAATAAATTTTCCAGATCTAAGTGCTCATGCTGAGATGGAGGAAAAGGGATATCATTTGACTTTTAATGTTCGAGAATTGTCAGTAATTGTCAAATTTCAGTGTTGTTGGGATCAGATTATTATTGGGAGTTAGTCAAGGGATTTGAAAGGTTAAATGCGTCATTGGTAGCTGTTAACACTGAACTTGGATGGTCGTTTCAAGGGAAAAGTAATAAAGTGAGTGAATCCTCTTTAGTAAACTTAGTTCAAAGTGATCTAAAGGTTGACTCAGCTGGACTGACATGGTTTTGGGAACTAGAAAACTTGGGCATTGAAAAATATAGAGGCAAATTGTTTGAGTGTGAAAGAACAGGAAATATTGCATTTAATGATAGTATTAGATTTGTTGATGGGAGATATTGCGTTAAATTACCTTAGAAAGCAGACATGAAAGAAAAATTGGTTGATTATAGAGAATGTGCTCGTAAACGTTTTGGGTCCTTTTTGAAGAGATTTCGTAGAAACTTGTCTTTTTGTGAGGATTATAAGAAGGTAATAGATGGGTATCTCGAGGAAGGTGTTGTTGAGAGGTCGTCGTGTGATTCGGAACTACTGTGTCAAGAACCATCGTTTTACTTACCTCATCATGCGGTCATTCGAGAAGATAAATCAACTACTCATCTTCGAATTGTATTTGACGGATCTTCTCATGAAGAAAATGAGTTATCTATTAACGACTGCCTATATAAGGGATTAAATTTGTACCTCAATCTGTTTGAACTCCTCATCAAATTTCGACAAAATCCTATAGCCTTTACTGCAGACATTCGTCAAGCATACTTGCAAATTAGCATCGATCCAGCTGATAGAAACTTTACCCAATTTTTGTGGACCGATGATATAAATAGTGAGTCAGTTGAAGAGTTGAATTTCACTCGAGTGTTGTTCGGACTCAAGCCCAGCCCATATTTGTTGGCTGCAACTCTGAACCACCATTTCGAAAAGAAAAGTGTGGAATTCCCAGAAACCTGCAAATTATTGTCGGACTCTTTTTATGTGGATGATTTGCAGAGTGGTGAAGAAGAAGTTGATGCGGCGTTAAAGATAGCAACGGAAAGTATAGAAATTCTGAAAGAGGCTAACATGACTTTGCGTAAATGGAAAACTAATTCCAAAGAACTTCGAGAATGTTGGAAAAAGACAAATGTGGAAACTAGCGGAGAAAACAACAACTTATTGACTGATTTTGATACTCCATCAAAGGTATTGGGTCTGTCTTGGGACCCAGATAAAGATACAATATATTTTGACGTTACGGTAATAGTGAAATTTATTGAAGAAAAAACGGCGACAAAGCGTGCTGTTCTTCAAATTGTGGGTCGTGTATATGATCCCATAGGATTCTTGGGACCTTTCGTCATAAAGTTAAAGTGCCTATTGCAAGAAATTTGGAGCAACAATCTAGACTGGGATGATACACTTCCACAATCACTGTATTACAAATGGCAGATGTGGTGCAATGAACTGAAGACCTTAGACTCACTTCAAATTCTTAGATACTATTTTTCAAATTTGAATTGTAAATTTATATCATTTGAAATTCATTCTTTTTCAGATTAATCTATGTTAGCTTATGGAGCTGTGCTGTATCTTAGAGCCATATCAACTGATGGTAATATTTTTGTTAGTTTTATATGTTGCAAGAGTCATGTAGCTCCATTAAAGGGCCTTATATTGCCTAGACTTGAGTTAATAGAAGCTCTTTTGTCTTCACGATTAACCGATCAAGTAGGTAAATGCTTCAATAAGTATAATATTTCTTCTTTTTTCTGGACTGACTCTACTATAACTTTATGTTGGATTCAAAGTAATTCTACTAAGTTTAAAACTTTTGTTAAAAACAGAGTGGAAGAAATCCAACATTTAACAGATCGTAATAACTGGGCTTACTGCCCCGGAAAGGAAAACCCAGCAGACATCCTTTCTAGAGGCATTTCTGTCGGTGATTTAGCGAAAAATGTCTTATGGTGGAAAGGACCACTTTGGTTGAGTCAACCCCGTGAATTTTGGCCTTGCAAACCTCAAATTGAAAATCCCTCTGGGGATTTAGAATTACGAAAGGAATGTGGAAATATAAGTCAAAACGAATGTATTATTAAGGATGCTCAATTCATTTTTGATTTAAATAACTATAGTAGCCTTACAAGGGTTTTGAAAATTACTGAATTGGTCAAAAGATTTGTGAGTAAACTGAAGAAGCAGCAGGTTAAAATGGGACCTTATACTGCAATTGAACTTATTCGTGCAGAATTAGAATGGATTAAATATGAACAAAGGATTGTCTACTCTTCCGAATTAGAATGTCTTGAAAAGGGTAAACAGATTCCAAAGGAATCTTCTCTTTTTAAATTAGCCCCATTTTGTGATGAAAACCATGTTTTGCGTGTGAGAGGTAGACTCGAAGAAAGTTGTTTATCAAACGATGAAATTCATCCAATTGTTCCACCCAGACATTCCAGATTTACTAAATTGTTAATTTTAAGAGAACACAACAAAATTTGTCATAGTGGGGTGTCAGCAACTCTTGCTCAAATTAGAAACAAATATTGTATTCCAAAGGGTAGACAAGGGGTGAAAGGTGTTTTGAAATCATGTTTGATATGTAATAGATATTCTGTAAAGCCTGCTAAACAAATAACTGCTCAATTGCCTAAAACTAGAGTACTTGAAAGTCCCCCATTTACTGTGTCAGGAATTGATTTCACTGTTCCAGTTTTTATTCGTTCGGGGAACACTCAACAAAAATCCCATATAGCTTTATTCACATGCGGGGTCTCGAGAGCCGTGCACATAGAATTGATAACTGACATGTCTGTTAAAAGCTTTATTTTGTCTTTAAGACGGTTTTTGGCAAGAAAGGGAAATTGTAGGGTCATCATTTCAGACAATGCTACGAGTTTTAGAACTGTAGATAACATTTTGAGGGACTTTTCTCACATTTTGAATGATCTGGATTTAAAAAACTTTGTTGCAGTACATAACATCACCTGGAAATTTATTGCTCCGCATGCCCCATGGTGGGGTGGTTTTTATGAGCGGCTCATGAGGAGTGTCAAGGAGCCTTTGAAGAAAATATTGGGTAAGGCTTGTCTTAATTTTGAAGAAATGATGACTGTCCTAGCTGAAATTGAACTAGTATTAAATCATAGACCACTTACTTAAGTAAGTAATGATTTGGAGGAACAGCAGCCTCTTACCCAGGCCCATTTTTTGTTTCCTGGTGTTGAAAATGTTAAGTATCCAGGTCATTTTATTGAGATATTTGCCAATCCACCTTCCACGAAGGAAGGTTTGACTCGTCGAAAGTTATATCAGACTAACCTCGTACGTCGGCTCTGGGTTAAATGGAAGCAAAATTACTTAATGCAGTTGAAAAATGCGCATAATTTTATACATCCAGTACCAGAAAATAATCTAAAAATAGGAGACGTTGTTTTGATTGAAGGTACCCCTAAATCCAAATTATTATGGCCTCTTGGCATCATCGAAGAGGAGTTTGTGGGGCGTGATGGACATGTACGTTCTTGCCTTGTCCAAACAACTAAAGGTCGCTACAAACGACCAATCCAGTTAATTTACCCACTTGAAATAAATTGATCTCTATTTTCTTTATTAAATAGTGTCTTGTGTATTTTGTGTATATTTGTATGTTCATAATTATGTACGTGATTTAAAAAATTTTGTATTATATTGTTTATTGTTAATATCAGTTAGTAAACTCTTAACAGAGTACAAGTGGGGTGTGTTGCGAATTCATTGGCATTGTTTCCGCCACACATGTAATTGAGAGAACTCAAGTGGCAACTCAAGTGGTATAAGAGAGAAAGCAACGAGCGAGTGTGCGCTCCAAAACTTATTTTCAGATGTTTTAGTTTTTGTAAACCTTGTTTGTAATGTGTCGTTTTGTTAATTAATGTTTGTGAATAAATGTGTGTATGTTCGTTAACAATAGAAATTTTAATTTCACAATTTCCGCAATCTGACATACTTCAGAAGCAAAACTTTGATTCGACTACTAAACTAGAAGATTCGAAAACAGCTATAGGTAGCGTTTTTGGAGAATCAAGTTTTATACTCTATTGGATTTATGTACTTCGGCGTATATGACCTCTGAAATCAATGTCTTTTCTGGAACGTTGCATGCAAGAACTCTGGGAAATGTCTTCCTGGCATTTTCCGATCATTCTGGAAGGCACAATGGATTAATACAAGTATGAATCTCTCCTTGCAGACTCTATTAAAAACTGTCGTCCCATTATTTACCATCAGGATGATGGATGGCATCTACCACCAACACTATGTGATGTGTTCTACAACTGGAAGTTTACGTGCGGGGTTCGAAGAGCAGAATGATGTCAACTGTCTAGCAAACTAACCCTACATAAACCAAATCTGTGGGACCATCTTGATCAGGCTGTTCTAGGCATAGATTCTCACCCGAAAAATTCAGCGCAGCTGGCCACGGCACCTAAGTTTGCATGGCTTAACATTGCAGTGAACACATTCAAGAACCTAAGTGACTCTCGTTCAGTATGTCTCGCAAAAGTCCGCTTTGCGAAAAATGATAATTCTGACTTTTGACAGGTGATGACACTAATGTGACTGAACTATGTAGATCTTAAATTAAAAAATTATTCATGTTCGAAATAATGAAAGTCAAAGATTAAAATGTCGTGTTTTTAATTTTTATTGAATTACAAGAAAAAGCTCAATCTAAAAATTAACTATTCTAATTTAAAAAAAAAAACACTTTTAAAGAGGATAATTGAATTTAAAGGAAAGTATGTAAAGTGCTTAAAAATGTTATGAAATAACCTGTTATAGAATTTTGCCAAAATTATTTGTTGATTAGCACAGAACAATTTACACAGTTTATTTTATATTTTTGAAATAATTTTCATTATGTGAGTCCAACAAGCTAATTTTACTAACTGAAAGATATATTCAAATAAATATATAATAAAAATAATAAAATTCTAAACACATATTGAACTATTGAAATAAATTTACTTTTAAAACGTTCAGTTATCTACTTTGAATTCTATTAGAAAATTTAGTATCTATCTTTACATATGTACTCTATATCTATATATTTACATATGTAGTATCTATATTTACATAGTATCTATATTTACATACTACGTGAATTGGATGAAAATAGTATACCGTTGATTGGCTGTGGATCATAATTAAACATGCAGAATATTTCATTGGGTGGAAAGGCCTACTTCAATTTCGAAATACGTGACGTCATTTCGGGGATGGTTGGCAGAGAGCTCGTGAATGATTGGTGAATAGATGGTAGTAATCTACCAAGGCCGAGCAACGTGAATAGAATAGGTTTGTTTTTGTCTTCAGTTATGGAAGCCATCATAGGCTGGAAATACATTTAAATATAAAAAGAATCCTGACTACGGCAAATGATAACTTCGTAACTAAACGCAGTTTTTAATCTTTATGCCCATTTGATTTACGCGGTACTCTCAGAACGCGGTTTCCATATAACGCGGAGCTGAAATTTCGACATCCCTCCTATAACGCGGTACTCTTACAGGGTTACGTGGCCAGAGCGGACGTGGTCAGAGCGGATATTCTTGCACTTGTTGTGTTATTTCCCTAATCAGTGAAATGTGATCTATTGTGTAGTTTCGAGCTTTGCACTTGCTGTAGAGATAAGCCATCACCCTGTATAGCTAAGAAAACCTGAACACTCTCTTGTGACGTCATCAACCGATGGCTGCAATCAACCGCCTTCGTTCACGATTAAAATATTCCGAAGGAACTATTTTTATGTTTAAAAAATCCCTCGTAATCAATTACTATAATATTTTAAAATTAATATTGATATCGTTTCCACGAAGAATATTAAAAAATTAATAGTAACTATATGTAAAAACTTATTCAAGTTTAACGTTGAATGAAAACTTTCTATAAAATCTAGTCAATGAAATTTTATTCAATATTGGATATTAAATTTTCCTTGGTGTGCTTTCAATGGAAATATATATCTGTGGTGATTATTAATGTGCTAAATCTAATGATAGAAATATTTATTATGAAAAGTATATGTATATATAATTAATGATTCCTGTGCATTTTTTTAAAATTCAAGCAAAACATTTTGGGTGTTATAATTTATTCTAAAATAATAATTAGCAACATAATCTATTAAGAATCGAAAATATTTCTTTAAAATTTATTAAATGCAATATACATGATTAATTTATTAGCAAAATATATTCCCTGCGTATGATAGATTTTAAATATTTAATGCATTTAATGAGTGATAATTTTGGGTGGTTGAAGCGGAAAAGACAATTAGAAAAATAATTTACTAGAATTATACTTTCTTTATATTTCTTCTAAACATAATGCATAAATTTAGTTTGAAAAAGAAATATTAATATAAACATTTACTTTAAAAAATAATGCGAGTTTGGCAATTTAAAATCTTTTACATCATACAATGACAAAAATTAATAAATTATAAATAAAAGTTAATTAATATTTATTTACTTGTATTTATTTTTCTTTTATTTACTTGTATCTATTTTATATATTTTACTTTTAGTATTTATTTTTACTTACATTAATGAAACTAATTAATTTTATGGCAGTTGCACCTATTCTAATATTTATTTAACTTTAAAATACAGTTTTACACAAAATCCCTGGAGTTCGTTCATACCCTTCATTCTATTGTTACTTACTGTTTTTAATTATTTCTCTGAAAGTTTTTATTTTTATTACATTTTGCTATGTTTAAAATGCATTTGCACAATAATATCTTAACAATTTAATATAAATAATTAAATTTGATTGGAAAGAATGGATTAATCCTTCTAATTCGGTAATCAAGTGCAAAAACAGAAAACTTCGGTGAAAAAAACGTTATCCCACGTGAAAGAGATTTGCCACTTAAAATACTGTTTTAAACTATATTTGTGATTTTTAATTTATTTACTTATTTATCTGCACCCTTTATCTGTTCCATGATGGGGAAAAAATGTGTCCGCTCTGACCACGTCCGCTCTAGCCACACCACCCTCTTACAGGCGGGGGGAAATAATGCAAAATCAACAAATTTAAATGAATCTACTATTCGAACCTTAAAGAAAAATGCAAATAATAGAAGAAAAACTATGGCAGATAACTGTTCGTTAGGTGCGGAACGTGTTACTCGCACACTAAATTCTAATATGGTTAAAATGGAACGGGAGTTAATGATCTGGTTGGAAGACTGTATAGCCAAAAGGACTCCTATCAGAGGAAATCTTATCAAGCAGAAAGCACTTAAAATCTACGAACATTTAAGGAATATTGGGCATTCTTATGAAGGGCTAGAAAATCATACGTTTGTCGCGAGTAAAGGATGGTTTGAAAAACTAAAAAAAAGCTACACATTGCACAATATTAAGTTTCAGGGAGAACATGCCTCAGAAGATGCTGAGGCTGCCGAAAATTATAAGCTAGCACTAGCTAGAATAATCATTAATGGATGTTATTCGCCTGATCAGATTTTTAAAGCCGATGAGACGGCATTATATTGGAAAAAACTACCATCTAGGACCTTCATTTGGAGAAATCAAAGGCGTGCTCATGGGTTTAAACCTTAAAAACAATGTATCACCCTTCATGTGTGCAGCAATCTATCAGGAAGCCTGATGATGAAATCAATGATAATTAATCATTCTTCAACTCCCCATGTAATGAAAAACATTAATTAGACCCCAATTGTTTTTATTCTGGCGATCTAATAAGAAAGCTTGGATGACTCAAGATTTATTTAAGGATTGGAGACACCAAAATAGGAACGTTTACTCTTTCCAACAACACCTTCGCTCGGCTACTGACACATAGTTTCAACTCAGACTGTTCAAAACCGGCTCCATGGTGTAGGTCTGTATGCTCGCCTACCGATGGTATGGGTTAAACTAACATCAAGGCATCGTCGCGACCGCAGGGAGTGGCAACAGAGCATGTGAGCTGGAGGAGAAATATTCTTTTTCTGACGAGTTCCGTTTTTCTGTTCA
>JAPDSC010066652.1:0-12935 GCA_026290005.1 Latrodectus geometricus
TCGAGTAGAAGGTCAAATCTACATGCATCTGAAACCATTTGCACATATAATGCCATATTTTGTCAAAAATTATAGTTTTTTAAACATTCCAGGACACTGGCACAAATGTGTGACGCCCAGGAGAACGAGAATGCGCTCTGGCATGCCTGCGTGTCGGCCATGAATTGAGTGTGCTTCTTGCTGGCACGTATACGTGACAATCGGTGAGAAAGGAGTAAATTAAATGAACCTAGTTATTTGTTATGTCAACATATGATAAAATAACTGTACTATGAAATGAAGATAATGTTCTAGAAAAGCGTCCTCACTTCTGTAGTACATTATCTTTTAGTACAAATTGATCGCGACAATATCTTCGCTTATTTTGCAGCTTAAATGAGTATTGGAAGCCTTAACATCTGACGCCCATTGTAATGAATTTGAACATCCACCGAAACAGCGTCTTCTCGAGAGATTTTTTTCTTGGTGATGGACAGTTTTTACGTATTACAAGGGAGGAAACCTAGAAAAAATTTCTTAATATCACTAGGACTCAACGTGGCCTAGTAACTGGGCAAAGCTCTTCATTTTGATTCTTTTCCAGTCACTGTTTAACAATGGGAAATGGGAGTTGCACTTCTCTCTTCTGTATCCACTTTAAATATGAGGTACAGACAAGGCCTTCCTGCACGTGTGTCTGTGTCTTATGCAGTGACATCCATCGAGGTAGGTGCCTGGGAGTATTTCAAGTGGCGACACTTGAATGTTGAGCCATACTTATGAAAAGTCATTCCGATGACAAATTATAAGATGGAAATGAGAATGATTTACAACGTATTCGGCTATTAGGCTGTCTATTATGCTGTATAAAAAACATCCATCCTTAGGGATTTCCCTGGCCTAATGACAGGACAACACTCTTCGGAGCATAAGATACAGGGTTCAATTCCAGCCAATGCTGAACAATGAGACATAATTATTGGGTCTCTACTTTCCACATACATGTCTGTCAGAGTGGATGCTTAGAAGTTCTTAGAGATTTCTCCTTTGCGATATGTGAATACAGAAGCCCGGTGATGTAGTGGTAATGTTTTCTCGAAAGTCTATCCTCGAACTAGGCAAGGTAGACTCAGCCTTACATTCCTTCAATAAACCGTGAAACAAGCATGCTTGGGAACTAAGCACTGGTCGTTAGGCTGACCATATAACCGGGATATATGCTTCAACCGCAGAGGCTTCGGTCAAGAAGACAGATATAGGCTCGGTAGCTCTTAGCCCCTTGATAGATTGTCATGCCACAGATTTAGTTTAAGTTTAAATATGTGAACATAGCACTTGATCAGAGAAAAGCCACACCGAAAGGCAATTTACGCGGTGGATATTAACAATTTAAATCAACTGTCGATCGTTAAACAGTTCTAAAAGACCATAGCACTAATCTCAAACTCATCAAGGCATAAACTCATCAAGCATCTCAAATGGTTCACCAGTGGCAAGAGTCGAATCATAAACCTTGCTTCCAAAAGAACATAATCATACCACGAGATCCTAAAATTTTAAGACTGAAAAAATGTACTAGAATAAAGGTACAAAAAGGACATTGAATTTTTAATTGTTCTTAAATGACACATAACCATTCATCATTTAAAATCGTAATCACTCAGTCTCTTATTTTTTCATCAACATCAAATGGAACTCTCATTTCTACAACTCATCACACCAATAGAAGGAACTTCATGAAAATTCGTAAATGCAGTCATCTATAAACAAGATCAAAGATGATTTCACTACACAATTGATTTATTCCTCAACAATTTCTCTTCAAAAAGTAAATTAATCAAAATAAGGTATTGAAAAAGCACGTGAACATTTAAATATATCATCCGAATACCAAGGTGATTCCCAACTGAATTTAAAAACCGTTATTCTCTTTCTCTCTTTTTTTTTTTTTATTTAAGAGGCAATTGGCTGATCGTTGGCTCGAGATAAAATGCAAATTCAGAACAATGGCAACTCGAGAAGAAGAAAGTTAAATGAAAGTAGCCCGGATAATACCTTGTTAGCATAATGCGTGGGAGAGGCACTGAACATCACTAAATCTGGCGCGACGATAAGATCGATTCATCTCCAAAAGGACGAATCCCCGTTTGTACTGTTGCATCGTACCCTTCCTAATGGGGTGTAGCGAACAACAAGGATTAAAATGAAATAGGAGGGAGGAAAATGAGAAGAAAAAAAAAATTCCATCCATTGAACGGACTAGGAGAATACAAGAAAATCGAAGGACCGCAAACATTGTTGTAATTCCATCCTTTTAAATGGATCAAACGATTGAAATCTCAACCGACCGATTTTGTAGCTTCCCACAGGGGATGTTGCGTTCGAAAAAGTATACTGAGGGGCTTGTCCCTCTCTAATCCCTGTAGGGGGGGGAGGTGAAATGCGGGATCGCTTGATAGATAGATGTTGAAAAAAAAGTTCTGATTTCCCGGATCTGTTTATTGTGCTATTTATTTTTTTTCAGGGGTGGATGCGGAATAGAGCTTGTAAGTTGAGTTAGGATTTGTTTTGAGGTTGACTGCCCCCCCCAGACGTTGCATATCAGTCTGTCTAGGTTATTCACTGAAGAATACGGTTCGAAAAGGGAGACAGGGAAACACAGAGAGAGATTCGTATCTTATTTATAGTCCGTTGCAATGTGTTAAACCTCTTGTCATTTCACTGATAAAAATGTTTCTGTGAATGTGAAATCTGACATGAGT
This sequence comes from Latrodectus geometricus, assembly GCA_026290005.1. Taxonomy (NCBI): domain Eukaryota; kingdom Metazoa; phylum Arthropoda; class Arachnida; order Araneae; family Theridiidae; genus Latrodectus; species Latrodectus geometricus. The sequence goes on from JAPDSC010066652.1 coordinate 2,742, forward strand.
TCAATTCCTGGGCATATTTTCAGGTTTTTAATAATCTTAATAAAAAAATCATCGGAATATAAGCACATTCGATACCTGGAGTTATCGAAGACAGTTATGCTAAGAAAACAAAGTTAAATCCCAATGTTTTTCATCGTGAGTGTGATTCAAAATTTTAATAGAAGAATGTCAGCTCAGTTGTCAACTACGTCACTCAGCCACGGTTCAAAATTAGAAGAATTTAACTATCTTCAACTGCTTTGATCTTCAAAGTCAGACAAAAATAAAGTTAATGAACAAACTAAAATCTCACCGTTTCCAATAGCAGGATAGTGCTCTCCGGAGTAGAAGGTCCCAGGTTTGATTCCTGCTACTGTTGAGCAAGAAAGATGAATACTCCGTTTCTGCTTTCTTCAGTCACATGCGCTCAGAGGCTGTCAGTTCAGTTGTCAACTTAGTCACTCATTCATGGTTCAAAATTAAGAGAAACTTAACTACCTTTACCTGCTTTGATTTTCAAAGTCAGACAAAAATAAAGTTAATAAACAAACTAAAATATCACCTTTGATTATTTGCAGGGATCAGCTCTCCATAGTAGAAGGTCCCGAGTTTAATCCCTACTACTGTTGAGCAAGAAAGATAGTGTTTCGCTTTTGCTTTTTGCAAGTACACGTGCTTTAATAGATGCATGGGAGTTTTCCAGGTTTTCTCCATTGCAACATATAAATGCAGCTCATTATCTATGAAAAATCTTCCTGAAAGGTTATAATACGTGGAAGATGCTAACAAGTCTTTTAGTTGGCCGCTCTCATTAGGTTTGTTTGTTTAATAAACTAATTTCTTGAAAGAATGGAAGATAGAAGTTTTGTAATTAAAATTCTGTTTTATGGGTAAAATAAGATCAGCATGGAAATGATTAACATTGAATCATGATGCTTTTAATATGCAAATGTTAAATAGTTTTTGAAACCCAAACAAAAAGCATATTTTATTTTTACGCACTTGAGAAGCTAATAATGTTTTTATTTTTTTTAAAACTTTAAATCCTGAAAAGCTAGTATACAAAGATATAATGTATTATATAAATATATATTCTGTATAAAAGACAGAAATTATTGAATAAATAAATCATGATAGTATATATTATGTTATAATGAAGTCTAAAAACATAAAAATGTTCTCTTTTCTATAAAATTTATATATAATCTTATTATCATAATATATTACTTATAAATAAATAAAATAATTAAGTGGCTGCTTTTATAAATAAAGATCTAATCATATATTAGACTTATAGTTCGATAATTAGATCTGTATGTATAAAAGACCAACTATTGAACATCAATTGTCACCCATCATGTCTAGTAGTCAGCGTGCCTGACTGCGGATAGGGAGGTCCTAGGATCAAGTCCTGGTTTGGGCAGGGATATACATTCTCTCTCTTCTGTCTTTGTCCTTTCCTTGTATGAATTAAGTGTTTATAGTTGCCTACCCTATAAACGGGTACCTATGTCATGTGTGTACTGAAGAAATCGGAGACGCTAAAATTAAGGTTTAGTTGAAAAAATTGAGCAGTGCACCCATACTGCCAGCCTGGCTGACACTCGAAAAAAAAATTGCACAGCATTTAAACTTATTTAAAAACCAATAATTTTAAACAAAAATTAAGTGACTAGTCATGACCTGGGTATAAACGTATTTCTCTCAAAATGGTTACACCTTTTCCAACATATGGAGTCTTAACAAACATTCTTTCATTAAATAAAGTTGCAAAAAAATTATAAATATTTTTTAAAAGTTAAGGAAATAGGAATATGTAAGTATAGTACAGGAGACAAATTTACAATTACATTTAGAATTTTACAACTGTAAGTAAATGCAATATTTGATAAAAGAATGAGAAATCGACTGTACTTAATGGTTATGTAAATATTTATATAGTGTATGCAATCATTTCTGCTAATTAGAGAAGTGTTATTAAAAATTAATTAATGCAAACAATAACAGCCAACTTCAGTTTAAGTTTATCAGAACGTTATCATCCAAATCTAGAGACACCACTAACATGCAACTGATGGAACCAATTACTCTTAATGAACATTAAGTACTCGGCAAACATTGCTCCATAATAAATTTTTAATAAATATTTAAATGGTTTTCTCCATTTGATTCCTGTTTGAAGAGATGATACCCTCATTTAAGATTCACTTCTCCCTTTGGATGGGGGGGGGGGACAAACTCATATATCTGCCGAAAAGTGATATCCCTGCCTCCACCCCATCTCCTTGTCTCGCCTGATTTGTCTCCCTCTACGCCCGATTCCCTACAAGTTCCTCGGGTCTTGATTTATGTCATCGTTTCCTATTCCCAGAGCTTATGGTGACTGTCGGCAGTAGCTGTGGCTGACATAACCTCGAACCAGAAGGTTTGAACCGTTTCTCTTTTATAAGTCATTGAAGAGGGAGGGTATATGTGTGTGTGTGTAGAAAATAATACTGAGATAGACACTGTTTGGAAGAGAATATTTCAGAAACAATCGACACAGTTTCAGTAATAGTCGAAAAATCTACTATTAATTACACTTCTTACTTTCATGAATTTTTGTCCAAATTATCTAATTACTAATTTATTAGATAATTACGTCTCAGATGTTATGTGAATGTCAAAAAATAATACTGAAATATGCATGGTTTGAACGAGAATGTTTCAGAAACAATCAACCTTTTAGAAACAGTAAAAAAAAAAAATAATAATAATAATAATATTTATATTTTATCGTAATTATCTAATTAATTAATTACTTAATTAGATAATTATGCCAACTGTTATGTGTATGTCAGAAAATAATACAGATATACATAAACTATTTGGACAAGAAGGTTTTAGAAGCAATCGATAGTTTTAGCAACATTCAAAGAAAAAAAAAATTTTTTTTATCGTAATTATCAAATTACTAACAATTTATTAAATTTTCTAGTATTTTGATTTTTTTAAAATTTTAGACGTTAAACTCTAGATTTTGATAAAATAGGATATTTTAATATGCATGTAAGTAAGTATGAAAAGTTATACCCTACTAAATTGAATTATTCATTTAAATGCATTGTATAATAGGAACTTTTTATGTTTAATTACATGTATCAGAAATTAGAGTAGTCTGAGTAAATAATATACTGTAATTTCAGACGAAGAAAAGTCGTATCACTGTCCCACATCACGAAAAGGGTGGACAAAATTTTTTAAATTTCACAAAAGGGCACATTAACGTAAGGTCCAGGACTCGAGTCCCGGTTCTGGCATGAATGTACTTTCTCTCTCTCCCTCTCTCACCTGTCTTTATCATTTTCTTGTATGAATGAGTTGTGAATGGTCCCCTACCCTATAAACCGATACCTATGTGTATCTGAAACAGATATCTATGTGTATAAACTATGTGTGTACTGAGAAAGTTGGATTCCACACCAAATTACGGTTCAATTGGAAAAGTGGAGCAGCGCACCCCATACTGCCAGCCTGGCTTCCACAAGACAACAACAACTTAGGATGGAAACGTAGTACAAAATAAGTCATAGGTGTGAAATGATGTAAATATATTAATGCTCACAAATGCGTTCCTATTTAATTCCTAAAAAAATTCGTATTCATATAATATTCATACCACTTTAGAAAGAATATCGCACTAATGTATTAAATTAAAGGAAATAAAACAACTTATCTAAATAACTACAGCAACCATAAATTAATGTGAAATCTTCAACTCGAATATTCAAAATCTGAATTTGAAACACATGGCAAATTTTGAACTAAATCAGAAATTAATTGCAAGTTTCTGCTGGTAAGTCACAAGAATATTTGGTGAGTAATCTGTTTACTTGAGTATATAATTTCATTATTTTTGAATCTTAATTATACTTGAGTATATAAATTAATATTATATTAATAATATACTTGAGTATATAATTTCACTATTTTTGAATTTTTTTAAAAGATATTACCGCATGTAATCATTTGTTAACAATGATCTTTTGGTTAAAAAAAGAAATACAACTTGAAACCAAAATAAAATTCCGTTCTGAAATTATCAGGTAAAATCAATCCTCTTGGTATTTAAAAAATCTGAAGTATAATTCAAAAGCAATCAATTTTTGAAAGACTGGACTGTTATTTAATTTGACTTTTACTTTTAGATGGACTAATCAAGGGGTGAATTAGCTCAAAAATTTTCTGAAGAATAAATTGTGTAATTTTATTTCTATTTCTTCATTAGAATTGACAAAAATCGAATTAAAAGTCATCGTTAGTTCCAGGTGGAAATTTGATAAATCAAAAGGAAAATTAGACGAAAAAAATATTCTCGAATAAAAATGTTTTAATTATTTATATTTTACTCGTATTACATGAACTCAATTTTTTTTCTTTTTTTTAAGAAACGTTATAAATGAAATTTTTCAGAATCAAGTTAAATAAAGTAATTATAACAGTTTTAATTTTATAATTGAGTCACGATATAATTTTTCCAAAACACATGTATTTTCTTAAGTCTTAATTTTTTAATAAGTTTTTTCTTTTTTACAATATACTTGATCTTTTCAATATACTTTATCTTTAAAAAAAATTCCAATTTTCGAGTGTTAGATAATTAAATTAAAATTAATTATCTTAAACATCTGCAATTCATAAGTTATCTCATATCCGTATCCAGCAATCTCATATGCTATTTCATTATATCTTGAAATAAAATGCATGACCATAATCAAATAAAAATCGAGATATCATATTATTGCATTTGATTGTGTTACAAGTATAATATTGTTTATGTTTTGTCCTTATTATAGTCGAAAAGTGAAAAGGTACTAGTTTTTGTGTCTATATATATAAATAATTGTTACATATTTAAACCCAAAAAAACTAGAATATTTATATGTGAATATAAAGATAATAGAAAATGCCTTAATAAATAATAATTATCCTGAGAAGTTATAAAGAAATAACTGATTCCGACCTACAGAAATATATATATATATATATATATATATATATATATATATATAAATTTAACATGTAATTGTCATATTACACAAATACACTTTTAAACAAGGGAATAGGAAATCATACATACTAATGAAATTTAGATGTCAATGAATGTATCTGTATATTAACCTATATACATTAGTTTAAATGCCGCCCAACCTGTCTAGTGGTTAGCGTACCTGACTACAGATGGGTGGGACCTGGGTTCGAATCCTGGCTCGGGCATGGATGTTCTTTCTCTCTCTTTCTTGTCTTTATACTTTCTTTGTATGTGAATGGTTGCCTACCCTATAAACGGATACCTATGGCATGTGTGTACTGAGGAAGTCGGATTCCACACTAAATATGGTTCAGTTGGAAAAGTGGAGCACCGCACCCCATATTGCCAGCCTGGCTGGCTTACAACAACAACATTAGTTTAAGTACTTTTAAAACAAGAGGATAGAATTCTATATGAATAAAGTATAGATCTTCATGAGTATGCTTCTGTATGAATATATATTAAATCGAAAAACGTTGATAAAAAAGGGAGAAACTCTTAAAATCAATATAAGGACAGACGTTGATGGGTATATCTCTGTATGAATCTGTACAGAATTTTTTAAAAAAATTTTAGTTTTCTGAACCGAATAACTTTTAAATAAGAAATAGAAGCATATTTAATCAAAGGAATTATAATCTTTGATTAGAAGATTATACCGAATATCCTATACTATACCGAATGAGTATATTGTATTCACCCATAGAAATTTAAATTTAGAAATTCATGCATAAATGGAAACTATAACAACGGCATAATGGATGGTATGAGATAAGCCATATCACTATAATATTATGGATTTTGATAACATACACAACAGTAAATAGATGGCGATACAATCGCACTGTTACTTTCCACTTTCACCGAAGATCGGCATTATTGTCAAAAAATAAATTAATATATATGATAATCACAATTTTCAGTAAACAATCATTAATAGAATAAAACATGCAACAGAATAAAACATGCTTGAACAAAAGGAAACATAATAGATCAAATCATTTGAGCGATTGTTTATAACTTCCAATTTATTTGGTTGGTTAACCAAAACAAGACGTTTGAATTTTTAACTAAATGAGCAGACGTTAAATAAAAACAAATGACGTGCTCTTAACAAATCGATTCATTTCCTTTGCGAAATTACAAACATCAGATCATTTAATTAGTCATTGAAGCTTGAAACATCCTCTTTTTTTATTTTCTGCTTGGTACCACCAGTTTTTCGAAAACAAATAGATTATATCGGATACAAGGAAGAAAAACAAGATCTCCCTTGCTTATATATTTCACTCCGTCCTTTCTCAACCCCTCAATAAAAATAACAAAAAAACACGTTTTCTTCCCCAAACACCCCCTTTTCAGGTGGTGGGGGGAGTAGAGGGTGCCGACGGGTTCTTTCATTTCCCCAAATTAGGGGAGACTGAGGGATGGGGTGAGGTCTGACTTTCCTTTGAAACGGACAACCCGCCTCCAATACCTTCGGCCCGTGACTCATCTTTCATTAACGCCCGATTCGATTCGATTCCGATATATTGAATCGATGATGGCAATCGCATTTGAGGGCGGGAGATTTAATTGGTTTGGAAACCAGGTTTTGGGGAGGGAAGATCTTTTAATTACATCACAAAAAGGGATGAACCCTAATGGAAAACATTCCCTATCAGACGATTTTTTTTTTTTTTTTACCCTTCTGTCTTTTCCCTCATCACCAAAATTACAGAAGCAGATAGAACAGATAATTTTTTTTTTTTTACCCCAAATGAATGGCGGGAAAAGAATAGAATCTACATCATACGCTGATTGGTCCATCGTCAATAGTATCGCATTACAATAATCCATTAAGCCTCCTGCTATGATGTCAGAGAGGAAGATTCTGAAAGTCGTCATGTTCAACGGAGTAATTATACTCTGGAGGCAAAATTCGCCAACTATTAAGTTTCACTCTAGGGGGGGGGGGTATTTAATTACAGTTTTCACTCGAATTATGCCTCAAATTTTAAGAGACTCGTTAGTAACTGTTTTGATGACTTAATATAATTTAGATGCAGATACTTTAAATATATATACATTGAGTTACGATTATTATGACTAACCAACAGACAAATAACTAGTCCATTGTTAGTGGTGGATGTAAAAGTTAGCTTTCAATAATTATAGATTGATTTTTCAAGGCTTATAAATGTAATTCCTGTAATGAAAACGGGATTATGTTTGAAAGAGTATATTTTAATTAAGTGATTGCATGAAATTTACATTATAGGAGGAATAAATGTTTAACCAAATATTATTTGAATTATTACCTTATTTGATTAATTAATTTTAAGGAGAAAAGAAGTTAAATAAAAGGTGAATTTAAATAAAAGGTTATTTTAAAATTGTTAAATAAAAATTGTTTTAAGTAATAATGCTTTCGAATTCTTTTGTAGTTGCATATGTCTAGTTTTTTTAATGGAAAAGTAAAATCAGTTTTTAAAATTAAATAATAATTTACTACTTGAAAACCTTCTTACATTTTAAACTTATATAATTTATTTCATTTTAGATATAACGGGAAAAAAACACAGATTTTGCAATTTAAGCATAATTATAAATATGAAGTGAAATGTTTTAGATAATGTTGGATCTTTTTATTTTCAAATTATTGCTATTGTTGCATATTAACATAGCTATTAAGCGTAACTTAACCATTGACCATTTAATTCTATAAATACACTAATGGATGAATATTCTACATAAGTGGAAGAAATGTGATATTTGTACCTTCATTCTGGATTCGAACCCATACATACAGGATCCCCACACTGGGCCTTATGGGTGGCTGTTATAATTGAACGATTATTAAAAACAAAAATAACTTTATTAATATGTGAATGACAATGATTATTAAGTTATTTTAGTTATTACGCAAAGGGGACACTCCATGGGTAGGATAGAGATCTATAGAATGGAAGGTCCCTGGTTCGTTTCTAGCTACTGCTGAGTAACAAGTGATAGATGCTACGTTACTGTTTTCTGCATGAATTTCTATCGGAATGGTTTCATCGGAATCATATCTGGACATTTTTCTTATAACAAGTAAATATGAATATCTTTGAAAAGATTGTCTTGAAATTATTTTCTGAACATGACTATCTTTCGAAGAAAATCACTATCTTTGAAAACTCCTCCCAAAAGGTAAATACAAGGTAGATATCCGAAAGAACATTATAATAAGTATTACATTAAACATATAATAACAGGTATTACCTTTTGCCTTGTTAACCTTTGTTTTAGTGATGGAAGGTATAAAAAGTGTTTTCGATTTATTCTTGATCAGTAAAAACGAACTTCCCTAAAGGTAAATAAGCGATAGATATTCGAAAGACATTGTAATAGGCATTACACTAAACAGTGTAACGGTTATTAAAGTAACAGGTATTATCTCTTGCTTTGTTAACTTTTGTTTCTGTGACGGCAGGTATAAAAAGTGTTTTAGATTTATTCTTGACCAGTGATAGAAAACAAACCTCCTTTAAGGTAAATACGCGAAAGATATCCAAAAGAACATTGTAATAGGTATTACAATAAACATTGTAACGTGTATTACAGTAACAGGTATTACCTCTTGCCTTATTAACCTTTGTTTTAGTAATGGAAGGTATAAAAAGTGTTTTAGATTTATTCTTTACCAGTGAATGAAACGGGAATAATTCATATAAGTATAATTAAAAAAAATTATTCTGTTATTAATTTATTATCAACGATTCATCTCTCCCATTTTGTATGAGCAAATTCTAATTTCTGAATTTGAGAAAAAAAAGTATAATGGTCAGTTTATTAGATTCTAATTTTTAAACATGAGAATATTCTCATTTCATCTATTCTTAAACCACAGTGACTCATACCTTGAGAATGATCTACACTGATGAATGTGAGCTACGCATTAATCGAATAAGTCTTCCAATGCAATCCGGATACGGCACTGGACACTGGCTAAAACGTAGGCGTCCTCCCTCGGGAATGTTCTACCCTCCCCCGCCCCTTAATATTACCTAAATCTCCACCCAACCCTGAAATAAGTGCGAGGAGGACCCGATGCCAGATGAAGCAGGCCCCTCATGGTCATTATGCTCATTAATTCTTGAATTCTTTTGATTTCTCGGGACTTTCCCCGGGAAGATAGTGATCTCGGTTCTTTGGGGGTTGGGGGGGGGTCCTCAGTCTCCAGGGAGACTGGGAGGGGGTCATGTTCCGGAATGGCGTGGAAGAGGCTCATCGAAGTGGAAAATCCGATCCGGAACTAACAAGATTTGGGGTTTTTGGTTGTTGGTGTGGATTTTCTGGTAACGCTTTGATACTGGTGCATCTGTTTTGTTCAATAATGAGGAACTCATGGGGGTCATCATGAGGCATGGAATGGGATGGACCGGACTCATCCCCAGACGATTATTCTTATCAATACTCACTTTATTCTAATTCGATAGGATACGTGTTTTTGTGTGAGAAAATTAAGGATTTTTTACAAAATTTTCTGCAGAATTGCGAAAAATTTCAATTTGAAGGGGAGCCACGGTAGCTTGTTTTGAAAAATGTTCGTGGGTTTAGTACCAAGGTCAACCATATACGGTGAGGCTGCTAACTCTGGTGTCTATTTCGTTTGATCATGTTTTAAAATTCTGGTCTATAGATTGAGTTAAGGGATATCATTCAACTGTATATCGATGGCCAGAAATCGATTGTGATAACTTACCTTACTCAAGCTGAAATTTTAGTTACATGAAATTTGACAATATATGACTCTGATTAAAAATTTTATCTATTGTTAAAACAATATTTTTTATATTTTAATAAAATATTAAAATCTAACATATAATTTTAATTTTATAGTATTACTATATTTTATTGTTTTACATTTAATAAATTTATATTACATAATAACAAAAAATGTATAAATATTAATAAAAATAGAAAATTTATCAGATAAGGAATGCGTTTTTGAGGGGGTTATCTTTTTTCAATCACGTGACATTTTTGTTGTTGGTACAAAGAGAGTTATTAAATTATAATAATAAATGCAAAGAAGACATTTTCAATACTTTTTGATTGAAAAATAATACATGTGTGTGTGTGTGTGTGTGTGTGTGTGTGTGTGTGTGTGTGTGTGT
>JAPDSC010066657.1:0-16438 GCA_026290005.1 Latrodectus geometricus
TCACAGGTAGAAAATACGTGTATAGTAATTGATGTTATTTATAAAAAGAGAATGTAAACTGGCACTCTATGAGGTAAGGACGCATTTAATGATCAGATAATGTTCAAAGGAATCTGGGATCAGTGCATTGTGAAATATTTCCACAAATTGCTTTCCAACGACAATAAAAACAAAAGACTACCTTTCAAATCATATTCATATGATGTTTGTGAAAAATCAGAAGATATTACATATTTGCAAGTTTTCTTTTCGAAGATGAATTTTTCACGACACACGTATTACAGTTGGTAAGCAAAACACAACACTGTAATCGCTTCTCGGCATGTAACTCTATCATCAGTGAGACGATTATGTTACCACAACTGAGTTGACTTCAAACATTTTATTAAACATCGACGAATGGTGTGGCATACGTCAAAAGTTATCGAAAACTTTTTTCTCAGCAACTAACTACCAATTGTCAAACATAACCAAAATTTGTGGATTAATAACTGATCCAAAAATTCTGTTTTCGTAAAATCATAATCTTTTTCATCCGATTTTTAAATAATGATGCGTTTAAAACTAGGAATGCTCAAATCCCACTTTTAGGTATTCGTCATAAAATATACGTGGAATTTTTTTAGCACCAATTTTTATTTAACATTACATAGAATGTCAGCAGCTGTTGATGTTAATTTTTTCTCACATTATTTTTACATACATTCAACAGTAAGCTCTATTGTTCGTCATGAAGATCAAACATTTTGCTATTGTTGGGATTTCGTTCATTTATCAATCAACATCAAATTGTATGTACTGTGTACAAATCTAAAGTTCTTAAGTGGTATGACGGTAAATAAAATAATAAGAACAGGAGCCTATGATCATACACTCCAGAACACATACACTTGCTAAATTTGAAACCACATTTGTCTTGTCAAGACATACCTTCATCAACAGATGCCTTCTACAATTTAGAATGTACCAAACACAAATTTGTTAACATAAATTATAAAAGATTATTGACTTGTCTTTAGTTTTTTTCTCTTAAAGTAAGGTAAAATACACTGAGCAACTTTTAATTTTATTAATTCGCATATGTTTCGATGATCATTCTGTTAAATAATTGCCCTTTTAAGACAAATATTTCATGGCGTTGTATTTCCTGCATAAGGAAGAGTCTACATTATTTATAAATTATATTATAAATAATGCATTCAATTTATTATCAGCAAAAGGTAAAAAATGTAAATAATAACAAAAATTATAACTGAAAATTATATTACGACCATATAATAAGTGAAGGAGTAAATACTGTCTAATATATTAATTTGTAAAGGCTGTATGCTATGCAATTTCTTAAAACATAATATAATTTATTTTTAATAAATTTCAGTTTAATACTTAATTTTACATTGAAATTGAAATATTTATTTGTAACAATTAACGTTTTATTAAATTATAATTTAAGCTTTTAAATATTTTGTAAAGCCATTTTGTACTAACATATATACATAAATTTGTCAAAATATATTTTAATAAGTATATTTTATTAACTTTATTAACAAAGTAAACTAATTCACACACTAAACTTTATTCACACACTAAAATAAATAATAGGCTAGGCTCACTTCACAAAATTTCAGACAATAAATTTATTCTAAAAATATGTCATTCATTCATAAAGTCTAATGTTTCGCAATTTATTCTTATGCCTTAAACTCATTGCATTAAATCTACATTATATTGTTAAAAATTTTATTCGAATTTATTACTAAATTAGTATTAGAACAAACAAAAGATTAAAAAGCTGACATCAAAATATAAGTTCAATGATAATTCAAAAAACATTTTATGACTAGTGCTGTTAAATTTCAAAAGTTTCTCAATGAATATAAAATTATAAACACATTTCTTTGAAATTCAAAAAAAAAATTAATTTATTAATGGCGAGATTTATTATCTCATTCTAAGGAATTTCCTGTTAATTATAACTCTATTTTTGATTTAAAAATTCAGATTATAAATGTTTTTCTTTTTTTTTAGTTTTGAAAGAAATGAAATGAAGTTAATAAATTATTGTTGTTTTATTTACATTATTTCAAAGGCATGATTATATAAATTTATGATGAAAACAATATAAAAATTCATTCGCTATGAGTATAGGTAGATTTTTTTATTACTCAAATATCTAATAAAACTAAATTTAACAGCAAATTAAAGCAAATATTTTCAGAAAAAAGAAAAATGTTTAATATAAATGTGGCTGAAAAAGAGATTTTTAAAATTCCACTTATATAAAAATAATTCATAAATTAGGGAAACCGATTTATAAAATTTCGGAGATATTCAAGCTTATTAAGCTTTATTAATTTTAATACAGTGCAATATATCGGAATGATTATATAAAAAACATCCAGTATTTTTATTTTATAAAAAAAACATCAAATTTTTTTAAGGAAATGGGCAGAAATATATGTAACTGACTGATATAATATTATTTTGAAAAATAATATGGGTTATCAATTTCAGGAAAATGATTAAATTAATTAATATTGTTACAGTTATAAGAAGATGTAAAAACATTTTCGAAAGCTAAATTCAAACCTTTAAAAATTTAAAAGTAATTCTATCTAAAACAATCTAAAGCTCTTAGAACTATAAAAATTTCTTAGCTTGAAAATTTATTTAACGTTTGAATTCTAATAGTTATATTTTAGAATTTTCCTTAAATATTATTCATATTTGAAAGTCTCTAATTTAATGCAAAAAATTAATCTGGAAATTTTTAAAATTATACTAAGAGAAATTGTAATTGATCTTAAGATAGAAACTTAAATAAAATCTTTAATAGCTCAATCTAGCTTTTTTGACTAAATGGTGTAATTTTTGAAATGGGAAGCTAGAAATTGAGCTGAGCTTAAATTTATTTTAATAACAGGTAATTAAAATATATATATATATATATATATAACGAGTAAGAATAAGAATAACTTGGTAATTTAAAAATTATTTTTATTACTGATAAAGTAATAATAGTAATAATGCAAGAAATATTTATGTATTTTTTTAAATATTTATGGAAATCAATGTAAGTCAATCAATTTTTTTATAATACCCCTGAATCACAATAAATCGACGTTTACAAACCGTATATTTAGCTTCTGTAAGTATGAAGTTCAGTGTAATAATATAAAATTCTCTATAAAAAGCCTATTTTGTGTAACTACGTTGTACATCCATATTTGCATGTCACTTTTGCTAGTTTATAATAACAAAGATCTAAATATACCATTATCACGGTATTCGTTTTACTCTTCAAAGAAATTGTGAAAAAATGTTAACATTAACAGTCCAATGTTATTATCAAGCACATGAGTAATGATATTCTATTTTTTGGTTCTGAAAGGTAAAATTTGATTGATATTCGTTGAAAGTTATGAATGCACTCTCAAATACATTTCTGTCAAAAACCAGTGTATGGAGCGGTGGTCAAAACTAACTGATAATACGATTAGACAGAAATAGCAAATCTTTTTAGAAGTAGCAAATCTTTCTAGAAGTAGCTCTTCTAGAAATAGAAAATCTTTCTAGAAGAGCTCCATAACTATGACAGAAAAAATAAGAAACTATTTAAAGTTGTGATTAAAAGAATTTGAACTTGAAATTAGGTCATCAGCGTGCAACACATTATCTAGGAGAAAGATTACAGCAAGTTTGCATCCAGTTTACCATTGATAGATTGATTCTGAATGCAAAAAATTATCTGCAGAATCTGATGTGTTTCATTGTTGACGTCAACACCATTTCTGAGAGCATTGTTACATACTTTGGCAGCTGAAAATAACAGTGAGAACATAACTGGAAGGGGAAATTTCATTTAATCAATTAGCACTCTGTAATCTTTCATCGCTTTCCCTCAAGAGATTAAAAAACTCCATTTACATGCAGAATGGTGTTCAATCTGTTGTTTAATTACCTGGGGCTGTTTATTAATTTCAATCATTCAAATATCTTCTTCATTTGTCAATGAAAAATTAAAATGCATAAAATTTACGATACGCAATCAAGACTAAAAATCTTCTCGATACCGAAAAATAGGATGATCCTGCTTTTAGATAATGAGTACATTATATCTTAAATGTTGTTATGCAAATGATACAATGTTACATACATATATCATGAATTTCCTTATAATTTTTATCTCAATGACGAACTAGAAAGATGAAGGTTTAGGCCGGAAGAAGCTAAACAATCTATTTCTAGCTTCTAAAATAGCAGGAAGATGAAATCCACCAAAAGTGAAACGAGTATAAAAAAGGACTGAGGAGGCAAAATGAAACAATTGCCTAAATATTCAAAAGTTTTTGTGTAACTGACATACCAAATATGGACTGTACTGCTTTTAAAAAGAAAAGCTTTTTATCATTACTTATGTAAATTATTCTTTATTGCAGGAAATGCGTGTAGAGTAAATAGGAGTTTATAAAAATATAATTAAAATGTAGCTCATAATATTCAAATTAAAGTGTAATTAGTAGATTAAATTTAATTTTTGTCAATGCAGAAAAAAGTGGCAAAAATGTTTTGTTAGTTGTAGATTACTGATTATTTATACTAGTTTGCTACGTAAGCTTAAGCATATGAAAACAAATTTAATAATTTAATCCTACTTCCAACATTATTGAAGGAAATACAAATATAAAAATTACTTTGACACACTCTTAACGGATTTAGCTAATATTATTACTTTTTAGATTTACTTTTTAATTAGAATATATAATAAAAAGGATCAGTTTATTATAAAGTAGTAAATATTTGTTGAACATCAATAAACTGTAATATTTTTATTAATGTTAGTTAACCATATTGAAAGTACTATTAATTTTCATAATATCATGTTATTCTAATGTTTAATTTATTAGTCTAGATTTACAATCAGTAAATCAGAAAATTATATTTTATAACAACAAAGTAGCTTTATACCTTATAAATGAAGGGAAATTAAAAAAAACTGAGAAAATCATATTAGTTGATTTTTTACTTTATAAGATATTTAATACTACTAATAATCCATTTACTTTTTCTTCTTCCAGAAACTCTATCACTTTTTACCAAATTGAGAGGTAAGTTATCTCCTATTGATAAAACCTTGTATTTTAAAATGTATAAAGCATGCCTAAAAATAAACTTTTACTTAAGTCAGTGAAAATAAACAATCTGATAAAAAATATAAATTCAAAGCTACTGACATGTCCTACGGCTATGGATTCCAAAAGTCAAAAAGCCCAAAATACTTTATGAAATTTAAACAACACCACTCCTAACTCGTCATCCAAATGCTCTTATGCCCTTCATCCTTGAAAATTCCAATATCTTCAACCAGTACAAAACCATCATCCGAAATTTGTGAGAAATTCACTTTGGCTATGCGCCAATATTTCCAACTTTTTCTTTAAACTCATTGCGTCCTGTGTTATTCCCCTTCAGGGAATAAATAAACACGCTTTTCCCTTTACGATAAAAGAATTTTCCCTATTTTATCACACATAAAAAGGCACTACGTGTCGTGACCCATCATCACAAGTTAGGAATACATATATTTTAGGCTACTACTTCCATCTTTTCCCTCCCTATCGCCCCTGTGAAGTCAAAGAGACAGCTACAGAATAGTAAAATACATGTGTATGTGAGTCAGGAAACATTAGTTTTGGAGATATTCAATAACAAAATTCTAGAAATTTTTTGTATTATTCTCAAGATAAGATTTTATATGAAAATTATAGCTTTCATATTTAATAAATAAAAAAGATAAATGATTGGGGAAATCAAACTTGTGATATTATGCTTTTGTAATTCAAGAGAATAATACAAATTGTCTCAAATATCATAGGATTCACTAAGAATACAGATATGTGTTATTGAATTCTCATGCTTTAAATAAGTTATTGACGAATTCCTATAATAATTTTAGATAATTTCATCACTTTTCAATCTTTAATTTTTAGCAAACCAAATTTTTCATTTTATTTAATTCAATACATATAGATATTTTAAATCAAATATCTTACGTATCATTTTTATTTAACAAGGTAATTTTTTTTCTCCTTTTTGGGTAAAAGTTACCAGTAAAACTATAAAGCATTAATATGATTCTAAAAAAATGTTCCCCGAAGCTATGTCTCAAAGTTTCAAAACTTACTGTCAATAATACAAATTTTTGTACACTTTACTTATGTTAGTTAATACTATTGTAACATTATTATAAAATATTATATAATTATTTTAATCAATGAAAACACAAAAAAAGTTTGTATACATCAATATCTGTGGTTGATAAAATGCATCCAGAAATTTAAAGCTTCTCTCATATTACTGATTGTAAGAACCATTATTTTTTTAAAAAAAAAAGACAAATGCAGCATCATATTGGAGTCTCTTATATTGTTGAATAAAATATTGCACCAGAAAAATATGAAAAAAATCAATTGCTTTAATCCATTTATTTTTTTACCTCAATGGCTATGTTTTTACCTAATGTCTAAAGCACTCGAAATAGATTACTTCCTTCTCACGGAATAAAATGTGAGCATTCTTTCAATTAACAAGGAAATCAATAGGATTTTGTTTTAATGATTCTTCAATTAATATCTTAGGTTTTTAATTAGCTGGCAAGAAATCATTCATTCAAACAAGATTCTGCTGAAATAATTTCCCAATGTATGTTTTACTGTGTATTTTATTACAGTATTATTATTTTGAAAGTACGATTGAATAAGTATAGATTACTCTTGCTTGTTCTTGTTCTTTCAAACCGATATTTTTAGCTTGTAATGTTTTTTGTAATATGTACATTGGAAATTTGATTTAACGAAATAAGTATGTATATAATTACTAACATTTTTAAATATCTTTAAGAATTTTATTTCATTGTTGGCAAGTAAAAAAAAAAATTGGATTTATTCCTATTTAAAAATTTTCAGCAAAATACGCCATTTTTATTTATTTTTTATTGATTCCATAGAAAATAAATGAATGTTTTTTAAAGTGTAAAATCAATGTTTTTTATGCAAATTAATTGCTTTCCTTAGAAAATTTCAACCTATGGTATGGCAAGTATATATATTTTAATATTTAAATGTAGATATTAAAATTGCGGATTATAATATTGAGTTTAGGTTAAGATACAAATGAATAAATAAATACTTAACTAAATTTCAAAATTTAGAGGAACTTTCAAATTTACTACATCTTAATCATTTAGTTGATTCATTTGCTAATTTGATTATTTCATGGTGTAAAATATTTTTAGAAATAATGCAAAATGAATTCAAATTAAAATAAACAGAAAAATTAAGTTTTAACATTTAATAAACATCAAAATTATTATTTTTATGTTCATAAGGAATTCTTAAAAACTAAAAACGTAGTCTCAGGAGTTCTTCATGGTTATCCGAAATTGGATTTCTTCCAAACAAATTTCAAAGTGATATCCTAAATCAAATTTCAGAATTGAATCATAGCCGAAAGAATTTGAACATTCTAATGGTGTTGAAATTAAGAGTGACAGCACTTAAAATTGCTTATAGTCTTACTTTATTATTACCATTACTATTTTTCGATGTGAGCAAAAGAGAGTAAGAAGTCTTATATTGATCTGTTTTTCTAATACAAGTTTCCAGGCAGAATTTCTTTGTAACGTGACACTTCGTGTAGAATTCAATTCTTCGCCGTCTTTCTCTGCAACTGACATTTTCAATACTCAGCTTTCAGATTTCACGCTACGGTAATTTATTTTTTTACTTTGCCGTCGTTAAGACTAAAGATGAAAGAAATTCAAGAGAAAATCTCTCTTCAGACTTCTTTCGTTATTTATAAGAATCGTTAACTGGTAAAATCAGTGAGAGAAAATATTGTTCACTCTTGGAACCTGACGTGACAAGATTTTATTGTTCTTCCATCAGATTTAATATTTTTCTTGAAAGTATATATTATTGTAAGATGTCAGTTTTTTCCTTCTAGTTTGTAATGATTGTATTTACTATTTTAAAACAATTTTTATTTAATCAAGGTTTGTTCTTGGAGTCTGTGATTTATTTACGAGAAACGTCTTAATGCACAATTTAATAAGATGACAAACCTTAATTTAAAAAAAATAAATATCATTAAAAAATTAAAAATGAAAAATAAAAACAAAAATGCAAATTTTAGTTTCATTGGGTTTCGTTTCATTGATCTTAAAAATAAATTCCACTAAATATCTAGAAAATGTTTTAGAAGACCATCACTCGAGAATAGTATTTTCACATTACCTATAGATGAATAAAATAAATGAACAGAACAATTACATTCATTCTATATAAATTCTAAGACTTTATTAAAATTAATTTCAATTAAATTTTATTAAAATTAATTTTACTTAAAGCAAAATCTTTGTTTTAAAAATATCAAATTAAGTGCAAAAATTTAACAGCGCCTAAAAGAATAACATTTTTAGGAGCTGCAAGCAAATTGAAGAATATCAATTTCATTTGAATTAATAATATTTTAATACAAACATTATATATTTTATATCTGATTATGTTCCATATAAATGTAATAGATGTTATTGTGAGTAACAGTTCTATGACGTAATAAACATTATTTACTTTCATCTTAGTACATTATTTTATTTTTACGAAATGTTTTAATGGAGCACCTGGGAGACCAAAAGAGTACTGATAATTAGCATTCATTGAAAATCATAACTGCATGATAGCGAAAGTGAAAATCGATTTCTGTGATCATATAATAAAAACATATTTTAATATAAAATGGAAAATAATTTTTAATTGAATAAATGTAATTGGAAGCAAGAGACAATGTACTTATTTCCTGATTTTCTTGAAATTATTCTCAATGTTTCTTAAGAATCAGCTCAAAGTTACTTACATTTCATTTTATGAACTTCTACACATAAATATATGGGTATGCTATATTCCTTAGGATATGCCTAAATATAAGATATCATTCATATTATAATTAATTACAAAATGATATAAAATATGGAATAATTTTGACTGTTTGATAAACATATATAATAATATCAATTCATTTAAAATATCATTAGGTAAAAAGCTAGTTTCTTTCTCGTGATTTATAAATACTTCTCATAAGTCACAAAAAATTATCAAAATCAAATATATCTTTAAGAATCAAAAGTCAGCCATTTTTGTAAAATATATACTAAATCCATTTTAAAAAAGTTTAACAAATTATTTTTCTTGCCTATTCAAGACATTAATTACACTTTTGCTATTCAATATACCAGAAATAATCAAATATATTTAAAACGTATTTTAAGCAAAACAAAATGAAAACTATTTGTCCGTAAGGAGTATAGTAATTTTCAAAAACTATTTTCTGATTTTCAAATAATCCCCCGACTGATATTCCTGACCAAGCCAGGACATTCGTGTAACTGTAATTATGTCTTTCAGTGTTGAAGTGAGCTTGGGATCAAGTTCCTGGGATTCTATAAATCTGTATCCTTTGGGATTACTTATTTATGTCAAATCGGGACTCTTAGGTGAACAATTATGCTGTCTGCCAATGTGCCATGCGCTGTATTGTGGAATCCAATGAATGTGATCCACAGCCCACTATAACCGAGCACTTTTATGAAACGATATCAATGGTACATGAAACAATGGTTTCCTAGAATACAAATGGTTTGCATGCAACCATTTGTAAAACGTTTATCAGGGTATCAGTATTCCTTATAACGTCTTGAAAGACGTTTTGAACTCGTTCGATAACGCCAAGCTAGCAGACACAGATAATGGTTCCCATGTGCGGTTGTAACATTACAGCGTCCTCTACCGCGTCTTAGTGAAACTGTTTATTCCTTTTAATAGCAATTTCACAAATAGTTGATAATCGAATGATTAACATTTAAAGCCTAGGTAGTTTCCGAATATCATTTCGTAGAGTCCATTGAATACTAGTACATGCTTTTACTTAAATGATGTTGTCTTCTCCTTATTATAAATTTGTTACAAAGAAATGGGCACCTAACAAATATAGTATCCAAAGTAAAGAAAACAATAGCGACTGATGTAACCAACCGGTTTTAAATAACAGGGCGTTATATAGTTTTATATGGGATTATTCAAATATTTATCGAGGGACTGTTTTTGTTTCTCACTGCTGTGTAACATGTGCAAGTTTCATTGCTGTAAACTTACTCTTTCTCTAATATTAACTTCACTGTTTGTTATTCCTTTTTCGAGATAAAGTGTAATTCGCATAAAATTATATGTTACAAAAATATTATTTTTTTCATTTATTTCTATCGTAAAGTTATTTCGTTTTAAGTGACAACTTTTTTAAGCCAATTGGCAAAGGAAGTATTAAGTTTGCTAATAACAATTAAAAAGTAGCTTTGAATTTAATGAATATACGATATTTTTAATAAAAAAATAAAATACATTTCCCAATTTTATGACATACTTTATTGATATGTAGTTAAATTATTGTTGCATGAAAAGCATACACGAAAACACACATTATGCCAGAAGCCACGTTTATAATTATATATTTTTAAATTTTTATGCTTAAAATAATGAATATTTATGTTTCAATATTTCAATAATTAGTAAATTGGTTATTAATATTTTATTGCAGCTACATTCAAAAATAATTTACCATGTACAGACACAACAAATTATAGAAAAAAACTCTTAAAACTTATTCTTTAAAACTTCATTATTCAAAAATTGTAACTTAACAATCATCAACGATTTAATAACAAATTTTGTTGTAAATTTCTAAGTTGTGAATTTATATACATTGAGAAATATTAGTGATTTCTTAAATTTCATACTGGGGAATTAAAACAGATTAAAGAACATAATTTAATTATGAATAAAGTTTAATAACATTATTCAATTGAATTTTAATAAGTATGTACAATAAGTTATCATAGCTTACAGAAACACCCATGGACATATTATCAAATGAATTAGATAATTTAATTATTGATTTCAAAAACTACAGTAAAATTATAAATAACAAGTATTGAAAGTTTTGATTAAGCTAAGTAAGCAAGCATAGCACTGGACTGTTGAGTTTGAATAAAATGATTTTGTTGTGAAATATGCTATTACTATAAATTAATATAACTGGTAATTTGGCTCCAAAACTATAAGAAGATATTAAATGAATATTTCTCCAAGTTATTCCATGGCTCAAAAGATATGTTTCTTGAAGAATAATTATCTGCAGATATATTTTTTTATTTTAAAATCATAATACATCTGCGAAAAATATCAACTTACTAAGAAGAGTAAGAGAGAGTGGTTTACTGGGTTTTTTTATTTAAATAACACTAAAGAGATTTAATTCCTCCCACACTATTTTTAGTTCTTATCTGTACTTCCATTTAATTCTAATTATTTTGTCAATATATAAACTCAGAGGTGGTGAATTTATGGAAACAAATTTTGCTGACAGAAATGAAACGTCTCGTCCAAGTTAATATATCTCAGCGTCTATAGGGGAACATTTGCATATCATTTTCCCAAAAGGAAGTTTCAGCTGGTAATAAATTAAAACAAAATTTTTGGTCGAAAGCTCCGTAACTGGAAAGGAAGAAACTTCTTTCATCATTCTCGCTGAATGGCAAGGCATAATTTAAAAGTTTCAAGCAAAACATAATTATGCATTTATTTCTTCTAACGTTTGTAGTTCACTCCACGCCGCTGAAAGAAGAAAACGAAACCGCAAAGCTCAACTCCGGTAATTACAACTCTCCTAACACTTCGTTCATACTCTTAATCAGAGGCAACTGCTACATTCCTGCCTTTAATCACGCATCGGGGAGAGGTTTTCGGTCTTTGTTGCTTTTCAGGTAGGTTGGGTGGAAACCTGTTCTTTGCCTCACTTTTATTGTGCATAATTAATGAGATATTTTCCATTTGAAGGAGTGGCTGTTGATTTTCTAGCAATTGAGAAGTGACTATTCTGCTGCACGATTGATTCTCTGGCAATCTTCTTTTAATTCCCTCTCTGTGTCTCTGTCAAAAAAATTTCCTCTTACACTACGTTAATTCAGTTTCGATTTTCTTTTATGAGAGTAATTTGTTTTTATAGGGAAACATATAATATTTTTATATTGTATTGTAATCAAAGTAACAAAAGCTGCCATAAAAATGTCACAATTTGATCGAATTTTTGATATATGGACTTTTCTAGATTACCTCAATTCTAACAAAGTATAACATTTTTTGAAGCATTTAAAATTGTCTTTTTTAAAAAAATTATTTATCTTTAATAATTAGTTTTATCTTTTTAACAAATGTCATCAGTAATATTTAATAAGAGGTCCGTAAATTTTCCAAACATTAAAAAAAATGGAAAAAGGATAGAAAATTATTTCGGATTGTAAAAACTGAATGAGAGAATTAGAAAGTTCTATTTATAAAAAAAAATAAATTAATTACTTTGCCATCTAGAAACATTTTGTGTGTTAAAGGACTTATTTAATTTTGCAAAAATCAAAACTAATATAAAAATATTAGAATTTATAAAAACAACTAAGATGTCTATTATGTATTAATTAAAATGAAGTTCTACTACTGCGTTATTGAAATATTATCGGGGTATTACCATCTCATTAAATAAATACTTAATTATTGCTAAAAATAATTAATGATATTATCTGAACAATATAAGTTGCATAAGGAAAAAGTATCTATTAAATATTGTGAATTTCATGAGATCCATTGTAGATGAAGTTGTCAAGAAATTATCTTGTATTCAGTCATTACTGTTCTATTTGTCAAATAGTAATAATGTAATTACAACTTTTTTTGTGATAGCATTTTTTTGTATATTTTATATGGTAAAATAAATAGAATTTTAATGTTTTCAATTATATAGATATCTAAATAGTAATATAATAATTAGTATTATGTAAAGAAATAACATTAATAAATTTATTAATCTTTACTAATAAATCAAATACTAAAAATAAAAATATTGTTTTCTGGATTATTCAAAATGAATTATTGTGTATTCATATATTTTATATTAAATACATATTATACCTTATAACTAACTATAAAATGACAAAAAAATATTGCGTAACTCATTTTGCTCTATAAATTAAATTCTGATATAAATTAAAATTACAAAAAAATTATAGGAAGAAAAAGTATGATCATCATTAACTATAAATTACTGCTTGAATCAAAGCCAAAATTTAAGTCTCAGAATTGACATTTTGCACAAAAAACACACCTATTGACTGAGACCAGTGGGAACCAAACCACATCAATATCGACATTTGATTTAGAAAATAATCTCAGAAGTTATTGAACTAAGAATTCGAGAAATTAAAATTTAGCTTCTAGATCAACTGTTTCGCAATGAGACAATATACCAAATTTAAAAATAAAGAAGTATCAAAAATATTTTCCCTTTCTGAAATTTAGATTTTTTTTAAAATTAAATTAAGGAAATTAAGTTTAAGCTCTTTTGAGATTAACTTAAATTTGAGCTATTAATATTTAATTGCTCAAGTCACACCACTGCAAACCCATTTATACGACGGGTCACATTTATCCATCATCTCAGAAGAAGAAAGGACAAAGATACACACACAAAGAAAGAAAAGAAACGTCCATGCCCAAACCATAAATTCGAACCTTTGACAAACAGACCTGGAACTAAGCTCTCAGCCGTTGGCCGCCATTTGAGCTATTATATTTTTAGTAATTTACTTAAATATAATAAAATGATTTTTATTTTTGTGTTAGCATTTCACGTTTAATTAAAATATAGTAAACATTTTATATTTTTCTAAAGTTTTAAGTACATGTAACTTTCATTATGTTAAATAAAGTTTGACGAATTTAAAGGGAAACTTTAGGGATTTTAAAGTAATATTTAATTAGATCTGTGGGAAATATTTGCATTTAATTACAATTAATATATTCATATCAAATTTATGCTTTTTAGATGATAAAGATTTGACAGCAAAATATAATGAAAGATGACGACGAAATTAACATAAAATAACAGTGCGAGTAATCATGTTTAAATAGGAGGTATGTCATACTCAAGTTCATGTATCATCCCTTTAATGATATTGCCAATTTTTCCACGATCCTTTATTTACTGTTATTAGAAAAAGACGAGTATATTTATTTTAAAATAAAGAAAATATCACTCTTTCTTTGTCATTCTTTTATTTTTTTATTATTTTAGCATTTAATTTTTGTTCTACATTCAGCAACATTTATTAGTTATTATTCCTAAGGCATTTTTTCTTGTTAAAATGATTTTGTAAATTTCATATATTTTCTTCCCATTTCTGCAAAATTTATTGTTCATTGTAAATTACGGTATAAAAATAAAGTTACCAGAAATTCTTTAGATATTTTTATTGTTTAATTATATATATGTTGTTTAATTATATCATATTTAGTAACAATGTATTAATTCTACCATAATACATCATTGTTACTAACAGACAAAAGAAAATTTGACATTCACTTGATTAACCAAACATAGATAAAGAAAATAAAAGAGAAAATAATGGATACATATCCATCATTTTCTCTTTCATATATATATAATAAGGGATGTAAATGACTCCTTTATTAAAATGTTTTTCCTTTTCATTTAAAATATTATTTTTTAAGTAGCATAAAGCAATTTCCTTAAAAAAAATTTCAAAAATAATGAAATAAATATCTAAACAGCATGTATTTAATGCACATTTTATGTCTATAAGCATTTACACTGTATTATATTTCAAAATAAATGAATTTAGATGAAATTATGGCATGATGTATCATTATACCATTATAAGTATTAAGTTAGATACTTGTTGAACACTTAGAATATACTTTTAATGCATTCCATTTTAAAACTTCATTGTTTTATTTTCTACTTTTCTAAAAAATGGTAAGCTTAATGCATTGAACATTTAAAAGTTACCATTTAAATATCATATGACACAATTAAGTATGGAAATAACTGCGCCGTAAGCGTTGTGAAAAATGCATTGTATTTTATTTCTCATTTCAAACATTTGCATCACTAAATTATATTTGAATAATATTTGTACTATTTTATAAAATAGAATATAAGTAAGAAAATCCACATTCTAAGTACCGAAATCTTGTTTATTAAGAACGTGTGTGCATTATTAATTAATTAATAATTATTATTTCAATTTTGAGATTTAAAATCAGAAATCAAGGACTTGCTGCCTAATCAGATGATTTGTGGTTTAGTATATTAGGGTACCTTTATAAAACAATGATAAATTACTTTGAAATGCAAAAAAAGTAATATTTTTAATATTTAGGCATCAAAAATATATTTTGAATAATTTTTATATAAACCGTAGAAAAGAAAAACTAATATTAACCTTCTAATAAGATTTAAAATTCTTAGTGAAAATGTAATACTTTTTTAGCTACAGATAAAAAATAAACATAAACACAGGATTATTTTATATAAGTTGTTCAGTGAAATTTTAAATATTTTATTTCTTTGTGAGCAAGAAATTGAACTAATTTTAAAAATAAAATTCAAATTTCTTTATATTTCAAAATTTTTTTATCTAAAATCACATTTATATATGAAAATATGGTTTCGCGAAACAATCTTAAAAATAAACAGTCCCATGATTTCTAAATTAATCTTGGACATCAAAACTATAGCATGCGTTATAAAAATTTGTTTATCAATTCAAATTAACAGAGATACAAATTATAAAATTTTAAGGATTTAATGTATTTTTAATTTGGAGTAATTTAATAAAGCTTGAAACTTTAACGTAAAGGAGAGTGTTTTATACGTATAGTTTCAAACATGTTCTTTCGGAAAACGGAATGAATTATAACAGATATAACAATTATGAAATTCTCATGATCCCTACTCAAAAACAAAATATGAATAATAATTATATCAAGAGTAAAATAATTTTATGTGTAGCATTTAGGATATTTGGATATTTATATATAGTATTTAGTATATATATATAAATATATACTAAATACTAAATATACTAAATACATTATATATAGTATTAAGTATATATATAGTATATATAGTATTTAGGCTATTTGGGTGTCAATTTCTAAATAAGTAAAATTCAAAATAACAGGTTTCTTGTTGACAGCTTAATATATCGCTTGATATACATCAAGGAATGCAATTAAAATAATGCTGAAGCACATATTCAAAATGAAAGATCTGAACAAGAGTGTAGTATTTCTGTGCAAAATTAATCGATCTATTTATTTTCTTTTTCATTTATCACTTACTGGCAGAATTGTTTGCTTGTTAAGATTCTCTACCAGGAATTCCGAACCAGGAAGGCATAGAGAGATGTTAAGTGGGGTGAAAAGCGTATGTTCGCGCATGCGCGCACGTCACACGTCACGTGATATCGTTTTGA
>JAPDSC010066660.1:10707-30745 GCA_026290005.1 Latrodectus geometricus
GATATTCCTTTTTACTAGATTTTACTAGATTCACTAGGTCGGTAAGGATAAATTCCTGATCCTTGTAGGATTTTCCAAATCCGACTTTTTGAGAGGCCACAGAGTTCAGTAATTTGTCTTGTACTCTTTTCGGGTGTGCGAAGGAGAGATAGTACCTTATCTGTTTAAATTTGCCATCTTACTGGTCTGCCAGATCGAGCCCTACTAGTCCCGCAGCCTGTCTCCCTTAAGCATTTTATAACAGATAAACTGAATTGATAAAAAGGATGCGGGCCTACAGGGAAAAGTTCCTGATACAATCTTGTAGCTGATCCTGCCTTCCGACCACATTCACTATATAGTAAATCCATTTCACAATACTCATCTTTGGAAAACCGTTTCATGTCCATGACCTTCAACATAACAGATACAACAAGCTCTTTTGTACTTGTGGTTCAAGGCAATAGACGCCACAGTGTTAGAAATCACGAAAATACAAATGCACATTTTAATGGTTCTATTTTTTTTCATATTTATATCAATGAGATCTCTACTCGTATTAAATCAATAACCCTCTTCAGCTTTGTAATTCACTTTTTTTTCGTAGCATTTTCAAGATACGAAAACTAACATCACAGTTTTCCACAGGTCTCATTCGGTAGTGCATATCCGTTTCTAGACACTACGTTTTTAAAAATAGCAGCAGCCGTTCCATAATTAAGAGGGTGACAAGTGACTTTAGTGTGGGCATCCTGTATACAAATAAAATTATTATTCGGTATGTCCAGAAAATTTTCTTCTGTTGTTGACTTGAACACAGCAGCACGGAATGGAATGAAGCTTGTGTCATGATGTTGGTCTCAAACTAGCTAAACTAATGGAATATGTTTCACTTTGAAATTTTAATCACAGTGTTTATAATTATTATCATTATCATAGTAATTAACGTTGATTTGAACTCTCTGTAAAGTTACTTATGGAAAGTAGACAGCTCTGGAATCTATCTAGCTTCAAATACAGAGATGTGTGATTCTTTTCTTCTTTTATAACTGTTATTTATGTATAACTGCTGATTGTAGAAGAAAAATATGCGTGTCATCCTCCTGCTTACATATTTAAAAAAAAGTATTGTGATCACTGAAGCGGATGTGTTTATAATTTTCCTTGTATGACACTGATCGGAAATGCAAGTATATATAAGGGTGCAAATAAAGGAGTACTAAATTCAATATCCAACAATTTCGCTTTAAAAAAAATTCTCAAACGTTCTACACTTCATTCGATTTATTCTTAGTTATTTCTACATGAAACCTTATATCGTGGTGTAAAACAGCATTTTTAATGAAGCTAAGTAGATAGCAAATGCTGTTTAAAACAGTAAACACCATTATTTTTCTAAATGGCAGGATTTTTTTTATATTATTAATTTTTTCCTCTTTAAGCTAAATATACGTTTCGCGCCAAGAAACCGTGATCCAACGAAAACTGATAAGTTACTACTTGCATTAAAATATTATTTCATACAACGTATAAATACTGTTTTTACTATAATTAACAGTTTTTATATAACTATTAATTCTCAAAGGAAATGAGAGAGAATCTAAATACTTTTTTATTATTTTCAAAACTTTGAAAACAAGGAATTTCGTTGGTATTTTAAATTTAGAGGAATCTTTATATATATATATATATATATATATATATATATATAATAAGTTTTAGTGAAGAGGAATATTTTTCTATTTAAATAAAATAAATGGAAAAATAAAAACATGTAATTTTCAAATGTTTTCCTAACTAATGTATTGAAATACCAATTATCTTTCATATCTATACTGTACAAAAAATATAACCATAATAAAATTTACATTTTTTAATATTAATAACCAAAACAATGGAATAATAAAAGCAAATTTTCTTTAGTTCAAGTGGAATTTCTCTTCCAGAAATGCATGCCCTTAAAGCACTTTATAGAAGGGTATTGAAATCCTTTAACAGGTTTCTGCTGAAATACTCCTCTTAAGCATCAGTATTTTAAATCGATATTTTAAAGTAAAAAGGTATTTTATTATTTCGGAAATAATGGAATGTTTATGGTTTGATTAATCATCACAATATCTTTATAGTAGCTATTATATTCATGTAAAATGACGAATAATATTTTAAATTTTATCTTATGCGTCTTTTGTCTTTTTTCATGGAAGTACGAAGATAATCTTCATTATTTTTAAACACTTAAGTTCAACATAGAAAAATAAAAATAATTTCTTTTCGTATATTTCTCAAATTACAAAATTTAAAGAGTCGTAAATAAATCAAAATGTAATTAATGATTTTTAGAGGTTTTTTTCAATTTGAATTTCGATTTCAGTAACGTAATTTAAATTATTTTCTTGTTGATTTTTAGTAAACATTTTAGAAGTATGTCCATAAAGCCAGTTTGAGGTTAAGCCGCCTACCCTGTCTAGTGGTTAGCGTACCTAACTACGGATGGTGAGGACCTGGTTTCGAATCCCGTCTCGGGCATGGATGTACTTTCTCCTTCTCTGTGTTTCTTGCCCTTTCCTGAGAAGCCAGCCTTATGAACGGGTTTGTGGTGGTGTGGCGTAGGTAATGCTACTCGCCACCGTGACTTGGACTTGGTTCACAGGTGCCCTCTGGATAACGATAACTGAGTAGCAGTTTCAGGCCGTGTTGTTGTGAAGGGTTCATCACCCAAGTGCTCACCATTATAAAAAAAAAGTTTGAGGTTAAGGAACTATTCTTTTGACATAGAGTAATGAATAGCTGAAAATAGTCAGATAGTGGGAGATATTATTTCATCACAACGAAAAAAACCCGGAAAACTCTCAAGTTCCCATACTGATAGACGTGCGTACAGGAGGCAGATGCAGAGTATCCATTAGTTTTTCAACAAAGACTGTGATCGAACCTAGGACCTTAAGCTCTAAAAAACTATGTTCTACCATTAGATCACGATGAGCCTTACGAAAGCCTACTTTGTAAGAAATACAAATAAAAAACATGTGTTGCTTACGTTTTAAACACCAATACTTTATATTCAAGTTTTAAATGCGTGATATGACAGACGATGACATTTCCTTGTCACTTCCAATTTTCGTGATTTCTTGCGAACAGCCTGATATAAATTACAAATGATGAAGTGGAAATATTAACTCAGGAATTTACTCTGTAGCTACTTTTTATTTTTTTCTGTCTTCTCTTTTATTACTGTGTTTTTTTCATTATTATTAAATTGTTGTTGGTTTGATTTTTATTTAATAAAACTCATTTAAAGCATAAAGTAATCTGTATCATAAAATTTTTATTGATTTCGCATTGATTTTTTATGCATTTCGTGTTAATATTTTTTAAATGAATTAAAGCTCATAATTTGTGCAATATAAGTGTTAATACCACTTCGTTTTCAGTTAATGGTTGGATTTTGTGGATCAAGGTCTAAAAAAGGATAAGCTGCGTCAATCATATGTTATAAATGGATGACTTACAACAAAATACTTTGATACAAGCAAAAAAATGAAATAGAATAATTTTAAAATATTAATGATATAAAATATTAAATATTGTTGTTTCTGATGACACTTGGCAACACCAAGCTCTCCCGTCAGAGACTAGGCGAATGAAGTCGGACAGAGAACGTTTTCCATTTTTGAATAGAGCACCCTCAAACGAAGGTGGAAGTACTTCATAAATGAGTTGGCTCATAAATGGCAGCACCATCTGAATCTTCTAATTTAGAGTTTGAAACCAGTGAACACCCATAGCTTGGCTCCATACATATACAAAAAAGAATGGAAAACAAAAATTAAACTTAGAAAATGTGTATTCAGAAATGTATTTCATTAAAGTTGAATATAATGAATTTCTTTCATTATATTCATTTTCCTTGATTTTATCATGCAAATAAATGAACTTTGCAATATTCAGGACAAAACACACAATATAAATTCCACAAACATTTCAAACTGACAGATGTTGAATTTGGATAGTCCTACGCACAAATGCTGAGAACGCTTATTTTACAAATCAATGAGTTGAAGACAAGTTGCAAAAGTTAAAAATATTATTTGTATCTGCTTCGTGTCATTTTTAACAGACAAAGAATTATCACTTCAACATTAGTTTGTCTAAAATTTAATTAAATTGCGCAGATAGAAAGAACAAAATTGTTATCTGAGGATGACATGCTTGATTCTTCAATGAACGGCGGATCTAATATTTTTTTAAAAAATGTGCCATTAGACAACTTATATTATAAATTATAGAGATAACATTCACAAAATTAAAGGAAAATAGTAAAAATCTGCTGTATCCTGGGTATATGTACTTATGGGTAGTGTCATTTTAAAGAAGTAATCTTTATCCAGGAACTAAAAGTGCAGAAAAATACGCTTACATTTAAAAAAAAGAAAGGGGGGGGGAACCTCAATTCAATTTGAAATATTTCAAACAGAAAAAGTGTTAACCAGAATTTTCCAATTGAATTTTAACCCTCTTCATTTGGGAGGGATTCGAAATATCTTAATAATTGACTGCGTCTTTCAATTTCCAGTTGGCACCGTTAATTAATGAGTTCCATAAAGTAAACTTTAAATTATAATAGTGTTTAATTATAAATTAATAAAAAATGTTACTTGATACCCATTAAAGAACAATTTATTTTGTTGTCAATTATTTTATATTGCGGTCAAAATCTTCAATAAAATTAAGGCAACAAATAGCAAATTGATCATACATAAATAAATAAAATTATATAAAATGTAAACTTTAATAAATTGCTTGTACATCTCGAATCGAATACGAAATATGCAGAAAGATTTTTAAAAGAAAATACTGTAATAAGTTTTTACGGTGAATAAAAAGAAAAAGAATATGTTAACAGGGACAAAAACAGAACATCTTAAATATGCCCTGAGTAACATAAAAGAAATGTTAATCAGGGCTATTTTAAGATGTCCTAATTTTGAGTGCGAGAACAATTTGATTAAACATGATTAAGATTTAGGACGTATAAAAGGTCATTATTAGTAAACTTGCCTTAGACATGTACTAAATTAAACCAAATACCAAGTTTTAAATAATTTGAAGTTAATCTATGTTTGTCGTACAACTGTTAAGGAAATAACAGTTATTTTTATAAGAATTCACATGGCATTGGAGTAACATTGTGTATTTATATCACACTGGATCACAGTCTGATATAAATACACAAAGTAGAAAAATGCGATACAACAATTCTTGCATGGAAAAGATTTCTCGAACCAAGCCAATTTGCACAAGTATCAACTGCATTTACTGTTCATTACGCTACCTGTTGTAAAAACGAATAATTTATCAATTAAAACATTAATGAAGGCTTGTATTAAACTAAAGAAACATCAAATTTTAAAATTTTCTTCTAAAATGTTTTATTTAATTTATTTTCACCGATTTCGCTCATATTTTGTTGAATAGTCGAATGATGCATGATACAGTCTTGTTTTGTTGTAAATTGGAACTGTTGAACAGGAATCAAAAAAACATTTTTATAATCAATATTGCCAGATGTTATGGCTCTGTCACATATAACTGTAAAACTTCATCAGTGATGACGTCATTTCTAAATTAAAAATGTTACTTAAGCAGACTTGGCAGCGGGGAGAATATAAGCCTAAAAGTCCAGACATTTGAATCTTGAATCCATAACCAAGAATAAAAATACTTAATTTTTTATTTGTAAATTACTTAATTTAAAAATACTAAATAATTTTTAAAAATACTTAATTTTTTATTTAATGAAGATTTGGCTTTTTTTTATTTAACTATGATCTTAAAATTTTGTATTTATCATTCTCATTCAAATATGTTTAGCAATTTACTTGAAATATTATTAAGCAAATCAGATGTTTTTACCAACAGTTTTTCCTTGATTGATAATTTTTAAAAGATTGGAATCATGACTGTAACTGTATGGAGATCAATACACAGTCAGTGAATCCATTTAATAATAGTTAAAGTAATTTTACTGGAAATTGTGTTTTTAAAATAATTTTATAATCTTAGCTAAGCAATTCTGTCAAAAGAAATCTTGCTTCTATCCACTCTATTAATACTCTTGAATAAATAATTTATAAATTTTTCCCGTTAAATTAGTTGTTGTTTCTTTGGAATCCACTTAAAAAAAAGTGAGCACCTAACTTAGAAAGCATTTAAAGTAACTTTATTTGACAAGAAAAGGGAAAATAATTTTTTAAGAATGCATTTCATCTCCTGATTTAAAAAATAATGTAGTTATGCATGCTGAGTAATTGAGAAAACCCATTTAAAAAATACTTTGCAGTGATAATGTGTCATACCTTTAAATTCCCTGCAAACTGAGTTAACTAAGCATTTTCATTAGTGCAATAATATGCTTTTATCATGCATAATTTATTTTGTTATGGCAATTGTTACAATGAATGCCTATGGACTTACTTAAGAGAAATACTTTTGTTTTCAGAATTTGTTAATCTCTTCTATAATACAAAATGTGAAATTAAGTTGTGTTGCTTCCGATTCGTAAATAGAAATTAATCGGCTTTGAAATCATGGCGACGCATAAAATCAATGAGATTAAGGTCGTGAAGATGACAGTCTGCAAGATAAACCATACGATTACGATGAAAGTAATCGTATGGTTTATCTTTACCAAACGATTACCATTAGTAACATTCGAAATTTAATTCTTTTCTGTGTGTTAAACATATATTTCTATTAAATCCAGATTATTCTTTTATCCATTTGAAAGAAAAGGGAATATTAAAGAAATCAATATTCTTTAGATATCAATGAATATTTTCGATGAAAATCAGTCATTTACAATTTTACCAAAGTCTTAAAGAAAGTTTAGTAAATTAAAACAATCACCTAAGCATGGTACTGTCGTTATATTACTTGGCAAACTATAAGCTAAAGAACCTTTCCAAATATGAACTTTGATTTAGATATTCATTTAACTGTGCATACTACTGTTATACTTCTCGAGATTATAACCAGTAAATAAAATGAGCCAATAAATTAACATTCCAACCAAAAATTACACATAGTTGGACAATGAAAGATATTATATTTTCATTATAGTTTATATAGTAATAATCTGTACTTAATATTAGAATTATAACAAAATGAATTGAGTTTATTTATGCAAAACAGAAAAGAACAGAAAGTCATATATATATATTTCAAATAAGAAAATATGAAATGATTTAATGCCATTTGTTATTTTATAAACTTTAATATTTATAGTAATTTATTCTCATATAAAAATAAAAAATTTGGCGCATATTAAAAGTCATTTTTAAAAAAATGTTAAATATACGCCATTCAAGCTGATGAATTCTTTTATTATTATTTAATTGTATTCTATGTTTTCCTATAGATGTGCAATTAAATAACAATAATATATTTTGCCTGAAATTTCATATTTCAATTATTAAAAATATTAATCCTTCATTATTTGGTGACTTATCTTTGTTTCAAACGTTTTGTTTATTCATTTTTTTCCAAACAATTCAGAATTGGTCATGTTTTATAAAAAATATACTTAAAATATTATTAAAATAGTACAATAAATTATTTTTCAGAAAAGTAAAGAATTTTAAAATCTCCTAAATTGATAATGCTTAGAGTATTTCAAGTGCCGCAAAGTAAATTTTTAATCATCGTTAATCTTCAATGATTTTATCCATAGCATAGATTAAAATTTTAATTTTAACATTTACTGCATAATCAATAAATTAATTTTCATTGGCACTCGATAGATTTTAGAATCAATCTCCTTTGAGGAAAGAGGCAATTAACCCTCCAATTTTCGTAACTTTCATTTTCCATATTCGTTCACGTAATTTAAAAGCTCAACTTATCCTAAAAGTTTGATTTCTTCTCCTTAAATATTTAATATTTTTGACATCATATATTCGGATATTTGGAGGCGTATATAGATATATAGTTTGATACTTTCTGCATTCTCTTTAAAATGGAAATTCATTACAGAATTTAGAATATCATTGTCATAATAGTATCCAGGGCTGTAAAATTGTGTGTGTGTCATTTTATTTTAAATTAAATTAGTTTAAATAATTAGGAGTCATTTTAGGAAAATTAAATTCCCTTTATATTTAAAATGTGAAACAACTGTGTTTTTTTTAGTTGAATGAGGCGAAAAATAAATATGGAACTAACAGTCCAAAACATGTTGTTGTTACTGATGACACTTGGTGAAGTCAAGCTCACGCGTTAGGGACTGGGCGAATGAAGTCAGAAAAAGCGCCTTCCGTTTTTGAACAGATCACCACCATACCAAGGTGGAAGTACGACATTGGCTCATAGATGGCAGCACCAATCTGGTTCTTCCAATTCAGAGATTGAAGCTAGAGAAGACCCATAGCCTGGCTCCCACCACCAAAAGAGGTATTAATTTGGAATGGAAACATGGAGGACATTGTAACCATGACATATTTTACAAGCCCCAGTAACCAATAGTAAATACAATGGATATTCCGATAAACCGGGTTTGCAATATTATAGTACTTCTGTGGTTATTGTGATTTTTATTGAAAGAAATATAATTTTTTTTCAATTGAATTAAACTGAAGCTGTTTAAATATTAGGCTGGGGAAAAAGAAAGCCATTATTAATACGTGAACTTTTTGTAACTTCTTTCAGATTCGCTTTGTAAAAAGGTTTAAAACAGTTTTCATGTAGATTTTTAGGTCTCGTGCGAAGCTACAACTGCTGACATGCTGTCAAGTTTGATAATTTTTGATATTTTATAGACATTCTCGACGATGTTGTATCCATGCGAGGTGCATCTTTAGCATCCAAATACCCAAACGGAATCGACGAAACCAAAATTGTGCATAACTGGTTGTTACAGTCATATATAGGACGATAAACACCTTTCACAACTTTAGCCACCTGGTTAGCATTTTTGCCATTATAAAAGAAAAACTAAAATGTATCAAATTTTCTGTTTGTTGTCTTCTATTTTTAAAACCTTGTACTCGTAACTGAATTAATCAAACAAAAAACCCCAAGAGAATATTTTAGTGTCAAATGTCACCTTTCCAATGAGCATAAATTTGAAATTGTTTGATAGATACCTCACGAGATAGCCATCACTACAGACGTCTACCGAAAAAAATATTGGATATCTTTTTCCCCAACCTAATATATTATACATTTTAAAAGCAATTTGAAGCAATTTTTCATTTAAATATCTGTTACAAAATCGTAAAGCCATTGATAAAACACCATTTTTCAAAACTGAAACACTTCCTATCCACCATCTCTCTTAATAACACCAAATACTAAATATTTTATTGAATTAATTTATTTTTGAGCAAACTTTAGAGCATTTCATCCCAATCATTTATAACTTCTTACCATTATTATGCAAAATTTAAGTCGCTGTATGGCGAATAATATCATACCGCATACATCGTTACTTAATATCATACATCGTTGGGAAACTTTGTACAATCTTCCTTACTCACCTGATTTTGCACTATCAGATTACGATTTCATCCATTTCTTGGACAGTCATCTTTGTAGAAAATCTTTAACAAAGACGCAGACGTGAGCCAAGCTCTCACAGACTTCTTTGCGTCCAAAATTCTCGAGTTTTACCGCAAGAGGATTGGACCACTGGAGACACGTTGACAGAAGTTGCTGGATGCCGGTGGTGATTTTTTTTTATGGTTAACGATAGGCTACACTTTCTGTTCTTTTGAGTCATTAAAAACAGCAAGAAATTTCTTGTTAACTTGTATAATTTAGTTTCCGTAACTTTAATTATGTAATCTTTAGTTTTCTTATGAAATAAATGTCTTTCTTTTTCGGTCTCTTTTGTAAACAATAATCATTGTGTAGATCATTACATTCAATTATATTTTTACATCTATTACATTACAAGCAAATTATTAATCTCACAATTCACTGTAGTATCTTTGCTCTCTTTATAATCCTTCTAATAACGTTATTCTTACTGTAAAATGTAAGGACAAGTTGTTCTTTTCTATTGAATTCTTAATTTGAAATACTGTCACAGTGTTCAATCACAAATGTTCTGTGACTTTCCATTAAAATAATATCTCATGTTCTTCCTCTTTAAGCGTTTATTGCATGCGTTCTTTACAGTAAGCCAAATTCCTTCACTTTTAGTGGTATTTTATCATAAGATTAAATGAGAAAATGATGGTATACGTTTTGAAGTAATATTGAAAACATGATTAGAATAACTAATCTGTATTTGTAATCAACCAATTTTAATGCAACAAAATTCATGAGAGAAGTTAGAAAATGAATTAAATATTTTTGATCAAAATAAAAATATTGGACTTATATTATTTATAAGAAAATTAATGAAAATGGTAAGAAAAGAAACTATTTCTATTTACAGTATTAATTGTTATTGTCTAATATTTGGTCACTAAAAACTATGCCAATGTGTATAGGCAATCATTTTTCGCCCATTGTCATATTTTTTATTTAGTTTTCCTCTACAATTGTGAAATTCATTAATTTTGACTTTCGACTTTTACTCTCTTCGGTAATTTAATATTTTAATTTGATTTGAATATATCTTTCAAAATCAAATTAAAATATCAAATTTAATTGTAAACTTAATAATAAAGTTACATTCAAAAATTAATCATTTATAAAATCCCTATATGAATGTAACAAATATTATTATAAATTTAAAAATTTATCTGTCACTCAGAATTGATAATTTTTTCCATTTAGATTTTTTATCTTCTCTTTAAAAATATTTAAATGTAAATCATAAATCGAATTTCTCCTTACCATTGAGATAATTTTTATGGAATTCTAATTATCATTATATTTCAATCTCTCTCTCTCTCTCTCTCTCTCTCTCTTAAATGTAAATCATAAATCGAATATTTCCTTACCATTGAGGAAATTTTTATGGAATTCTAATTATCATTATATTTCAATCTCTCTCTCTCTCTCTCTCCATAAAATTTAAAAATTTTATTGCATACTTCATTTATGATGCTTTTATTTATATCTTTTTAATGTATCAAGGTTACAGTTAATATCTGAATTTATAAAATATGGAGCAATATTAGAAAAAAGCAGCAATAATTGTTCTTTTTTAAGCATTAAAAAGATTTTGAGATTGGTTAGTAACACTAAATCAATTTAAGTTTTCACTTCCTTATTTATTTTAAAAATAATAATTGAAAAAATTCAATAAGCATTCAAAAACATTTCTCCTGTAATACTTTTGTAAAGATTACAAATATATTAAATTTTTCACGACATAATTGGCAATTTCCTACAAAAAGCAATTTCACAAGCTACATATGAAGTTCGAAACAGTAATTAGAAAAAAAAAACATCTTTATCTGGAATTATTTTAAATGTCATCGATACTATTATGCAAGTTTATAAAGAGTTTTCTCTTGCCAGACACGGAACTTCAACTTGTAATTAATATTTAAACTTCCTAGCTTCAGGGGAAGATAATAAATTGGTGCTTGTTTAAGTCAGAAAATTCAATTAAAGAAACGAGACTTTCAGATTTTAAGAGCTTACTCTTTTAATTACAGAGTGTTAAAGCGTGAAATTAGATTCCACACATTGAAGAATAAAAGCGCATTCTCTATTTAGAGACGTTTCCGCCTATAGGCCCTGGAGAAACTAGTCGAACAACAACACAAATCCATGTCTGACAAACTGTCTTTAAATTTCTCTTTCTCTCTGATAAAAGTCGATTTGTTCAGAAGAATAAAATTGAAGAAAATCAATAAATTATATTATATTATGTGTTTAAAATTTAAATAAATCCATAAGAAACTTAATTTTTTTAGTTTTTCCCTTAACAAGATTAAGATCTTGTTAAGATTTAATTAATGTACAATATTTTAATTGTTTTTTTTATAAGTTACTAAAAAAACGGTTATTTAAGAAAAAACTGGAAACACATTAAATATATTTTTTAATAGATATTTCAGTCTTTTAACATTAATAGTGGTTGGCAGGCCTGGTTCGTTAGGGCATTGTTCTCGTTACCAAAAGGTGGTGAGTTCGAATCCCGGCTTAGTCGAAGATCCGTCGTGTTCACTAATGGCGACTGGGGCACGTAAAATACGTCAGGTCGCAATGTCCTCCATGTTCCCATTCCAAATTAATACCTCTGGGGTTGGTTGGAGCCAGGCTATATTCTACTTCTCTAGTGTCAACCTCTAAATTGGAAGATTAAGATGGTGCTGCTATCTATGAGCCAAAAGTTGTACTTCCACCTTCGTATGAGAGTGCTCTATTAAAAAAAACGGAAGATGTGCTCTCTCTCTCTGACTTCATTCGCCTAGTCTCTGATGGGCAGGCTTGGCATTGCTAATTGTCATCAGAAAAAAGAAAGCAAACAACAACAACAACATTAATAGTGATTTTTTTTAGCTTAGGAGAAAAAAAAATGATTTGTATAAATCATTTACATATATCTGAATACAAAATATTTTTAGTTGTATACATATCACAATTAGAAAATCTCTTTAATTCTAATCAAGTCTAACTAGCAACTTAATGATTTCCAGATCAACATTTTTTTATATATATATATAATCAATATTCTCTCAATTATCTTTTTTAATGGATAAAATAATTGATTTACAGAAAATGTAGACACATTTGTCCTCGAAGTAATCCTCATTTGCATCCAGCCCTTTCTGATAATCTGTCCCTAGCTAAACAATCTCTTCATGTATTACTTCCATAAGCAATCATCTCTTAATTTAAGATTGAATTTATCGGTTTAAATATAATTAACAATTTATGTGAAAAGGTTTTACCTCTCTTCCTTTCAGCAATTGTAAGTTTATTCATTCTTAGTGAAAGTTATTGCAATCTTGAGAAAACAAAAACATTTGTTTTCTTATCTTAATTTTTTTATTGTGATGAAAACACTGAAAATTACACAAAATTATCACACAAATGGTTCAACTGTAGCTTCACTCCATGTGCTGCAATTTTTTTAAAATAATATTTCTCTTTTTAAGGTACCCTTGTTATTGTTGTTAATGACACTTGGCAACGCCAAGCCCGCCCATCACAGAGACTAGGCGAATGAAGTCAGAAAGAGAGCGTCTTCCGTTTTTGAATAGAGCACCCTCATACGAAATACCACTTTTGGATCATAGATGTCAGTAAAACCTGAATCTTCCAATTTAGAGATTGAAACCAGTGAAGATCCAAAGCATAGCTCCAACCACCCCCAGAGGTATTAATTTGTAATGGGAACATGGAGGACATTGCGACCCGACGGATTTAACGTGCTCCAGTCGTCATTAGTGAACACGACGGATCTTCGGCTAAGCCGGGATTCGAACTCACCACCGTTTGGTAACGAGAACGATGCCCTAACCAACCAGGCCACCGCGACCCAGACCTTTAAGAATGGGATAAATAATTTCCTTTTTTTAAAAAAAGAGATGATTTAAAGATTCAGTTTTAGAGAAAATGATTTATATTTATCACTCAGTATTCAGTAAATCATATCAGCATTTTTTAGCATCGATAGTGGAATTCTAATAGTTCAAAATCTGCTTAAAATTATAGACCTGATTGGACTAGACCTCATATGTAAATGCCAGGTCGATATGATAAATATTATTAAATATTACACGCTATTCTGTATGTCTGATATGAACCTATTTATATTCCATATTCTGATGACAATTATTGGATGTCGTCAAATTCAATTATATTGAAGTAAATAAACTACAAACTCACAATTCGATACAACTAAACTTTGATCAAAATCAGACACGTTCTAGTGAGCATTTGAATTTCAATAATACATAACAACAAATTACTTATCCAAAAACAATTTTCTAGTTACATGAGAACATCGAAGAAAACACTGTAAGGTCACAAGCATTTTACATATTTTTCTCATGCAATAATTTTAATTTCTAGTAATGCATTAGTTTCACTAAAATATATTGTGTCACATATTTCAGATTTATAGATAAATTAATTCTCCTCTTAATTTTTATATTTTAGCTACTAAAGAAACATTTAATCACAATAAATTAAACTATTATAACATGAAAGATAAAAAGTAATATATAATATACAGCTGTTCTTTCTGATGATACTTAGCAATACCGAAGCCCGCCCATCAAAGATTAGGCGAATGAAGTCAGAGAGGGAGCGTTTTCCGTTTTTAAAAAGAGCACCCTCAAACGAAGGTGGAAGTACGAATTTTGGCTCATAGATGGCAGCACCATCTGAATCTTCCAATTTAGAGATTGAAACCAGTGAAGACCCATTACCTGGCTCAAACCATCTCCAGAATTAATTTGAAATGGGAACATGGAAGACATTGCGACCCGACATATTTTAAGTGCCCCAGTCGCCATTAGTGAACACGACGGATCTTCGGCTAATCCGGGATTCGAACTCACTACCTTTTGGTAACTAGAACGACGACCTAACCAAAAAGTCCATCGCGGTCCCTATACTATACAGAATGATTTTAACACTGTCCACTGATAAATTATTCAATCGTTAATCACATTCTATAATTTAACAAAAACAATGTTTAAAATACGGCAACAGCGATTAAAAATTGTTGATGATAGCAGATGTGTTTAAAA
Organism: Latrodectus geometricus; assembly: GCA_026290005.1. Classification (NCBI taxonomy): domain Eukaryota; kingdom Metazoa; phylum Arthropoda; class Arachnida; order Araneae; family Theridiidae; genus Latrodectus; species Latrodectus geometricus. Next base: position 25,350 of record JAPDSC010066660.1, read on the forward strand.
GGTGATGTCAACCTTTTACCTATATTGGTAAAGAATTGTTTTAAATTTTTCAAAAAATTTTGATCATATGTTAAAATGAAAATTACACTATTTTTTGGGAAAAAAATTATTTTGAAATATATTGTATGCAAATTTATATATTATAAACAAACGTTGTTATGAATTCAGCAAATAAAAAAAACGTACGGATTTTCATCTAGAAATAAATAAGAAAGTCAAAATTAACAGGAAATTGTCATGTTTATTTAGTGCTAATAATGTTTTTTCAAGATAATTTTGATTCTCAAGCTTGCTTAATTTTTCATATTGGATTTTAAACTTTTTTAAATACAATTCTATTCTTTAAAATCATCTTGATAAATATAATAAAATTCATAATAATAGTAATAATAATTAAAAATTATAGTTCGAAAGCGAAGTAAATATTTAATGATTTTTCATAAATACTAATATAAGCTCTTAGTAAAAAATACATTTGTAATAACTAGAAAGTATATTTGATATGATATTCATGTTAATAATATTAAAATAGTCTTAGCAACTCCAGTTTTAATATTTAATTAAGTACATTTTAACTAATCATCAGATGGCAAAGAAATCTAACGACAGAACAAAAGAGTTTTATTATATTGTTAGATTAAATCTAATCTTAATGAGACAATTTCCTTACTAGATAATATCAGTTGTAGCGTAAGGGCTGGTTTCATTAGGGGAATCAATTGCCAATTAAGATCAAAATAAAGCTTTTTACAGCTATTGCTTACGCAGTAAAATGTGAGACCTTTCTTAGAGGAGATTCCTGAATACCTCGCACATAATATTGAGAGAAATGGTTCAAATAAAATAATAACATGAAGCAAAATTTTTGCTCATGAAATGAAAGATATAATCTAAAATATTCTTTTAACAAATGTCGTCACTGCTCATGCGCAACATTAATTATCCATTTAATGACCTTGGATTTGAGATTAAAGGTAAAGATATGCATGTTGATAAGCAATGAATTTAAGGTCATATTTAGGGTTAGGGCATCGTTCTTGCTAACGTAAAGTGGTAAGTTCGAATCCCGGCTTATACGAAAATCCGTCGTGTTCACTAATGGAGATTAGGGCACGTAAAATACGTCAGGTCGCAACGTCCTCCATGTTCCCACGTTCCAAATTAATACATCTGGGGATGTTAGGGGCCTATGTTATTAACTTATGTTATAAACGTAGATGTTATAAACGTAATTTCAAAAGACAAATTGTTTAAATTTTCCAAATAAGAAAAAAAAATTTTATGATATTTTTGGACATTTCCAAATAAGAGAAACGATTTTATATTAGTTTCTCTGTGAATTTAAAATATAAATATCATTAATATACCTATAGCAAATGTTAGAAATGAAAAATCGATTTCGCTCTGATTTTGAAAGTACACGTTATCTGATGCAGTGTTTTTCTTAAAAGACTTAAATTTCAGAGTAAATTTTACAAGTCCTTTTAAAAAAAATGAAACTTGGAAACTAGAACAAACATCAGATATGCAAGACAAGAGCCAGAGATTAAATCTCAGTTGCTTTAATGAGGCAGCAGCCGCCTGACCTTTCCTGTGTGGAAACCATCAGCTCAAAAGAATTCGATGACTGGGGATGATTACTAATTCGACGCCCACGCCACACTTTGTTACCGAAAATCTCTTCGTTCTGACACCTTCAGTGGCTAATTCTAAACATTTATCGGATCAAGGATTTTAATGCTGTTCGTTATCGATTGTCTCCAGTTTAAACAAAGTTTAAAGTACAAAAAAAAGTTATTTCTAGCGATGGATAACATTTCATTAAAGATTTTACGTCATTTAGATGGATAACAGTTCATTAATTACTTCGTTGGGCAGAAATGTATTTTTGTAAGAAATAATCTGAAAACGTTTAATTATGTTATTATATAAAAGTAAAAATATTTGTAACATACTCAACTAAGAGATGGCCTGTGGCAAGAGCATGTTCTTCGAAACAAACGGTTCTAGATTCGATACAAGCCTCTGTTGTCGGTAATAGTTTTTCCGATTTCAATATCTATATCTATTGTCTTGGCTGCCTCGTGATTTTTGCCTCGATATTTTAAATAAAAATCTAATTTTAAATTAAAATTTGTAGTTTTTTATGATTGTTGAAGCTTCGGTTTTAAAATTTGTAATTTTGTAAAAATATTTTGTGTGCTGCGTAAAAAAATAGATAAATATTTCGAAATATATATTTATACTGGCATAAATGTTTTTGAGAAATGTTCACTTTTTTCTTTAATTAATTACCATAAAATGTAATTCAACAATAATGAATCAATCATCGATTGCTATTTGGCATTTGGAAATAAATTTAATCAATAAAATATTATCCATTTATACAATCTTTTGAAATTTGGGTTAAATGCTTACATCAACTATTAATAGAAAAATGTAATAACATTTTTGCGTTTAATATTGCCTCTAGCAGTTTTGTTTTAATTTAATAATGAAATTTTATATACAAATAAATCTAATTAAAAATATCTAATTACTTATTAGACCTTAAATAGATTCAGAAAACATCATTAGAAAATTTTAATAAAACAATGAAAAATTTTAGTAAAAATATATTTTTTATGAATAAGCTAGCTTTAATAATCTGCATGAAATTTTTCCTACTTTTTTTTCTTAACCAAATATATTTTTATAAAAAAAATTATCATATTTTCTTCTTTTCTAAGTAAAGATAAGCATACAAACAAGATGTAATTTATTTTCTAATTTGGAATTAAAGATTCTAACTTTATTTTTCTTTATATTTAAAAGTAATTATTTACTTTAGGTAATATTATTATTTCAAAATAAAAAAATACCTTTAATCTAACATTCCCTTTACAAATCAACTTGCAGTAAACGCGCGTATTTTATTATTATATATAAATTTGATTTAAATTAGAGAAGCTAAAAAGACTATATTTATTTTTCTTATTGAAACAGTTGTTTGATTTAGAAATTTATGTAAGCATAGGAATTTAAATGAGAAAATACTTACTAATTTTTTGTAATCGATAATAATCAAAGTATATGCTTAAGGTTTTGAAAATACTAAAAAGAAATGGAAGCTAGATTTTTTTAGCAAAAAAATCTTGCTAATTATAAGTTTACTTTTCTTCGAACAGTGTTGGATACACAAAAAGTTTTTATTCTTATTGCAATAAATTAAATATTTATCTATTATAGATGATTAGTTAAATATTTCTTCCTTTTACGATGAGTTGTTATTTTCCAATTTTATTTGTAATAATAATTTTTATATTATCGAATATTTAAAAAACCTCATACTTTCATATTTTATCAGAACTGTGTTTAAGCCAATCCGGAAACCTAATTCACATTTTTCAACAATAAAGTGCAAATAAATATAAAAGAACAATAAATAATATTAAAAGATTCCCAATTAAAATAGCTCATATATTTTCAACAAGTGAAACTGCAATGGTCTTCGCCATTTTTTCAATCAAGGCATACAGATTAAAATTGTAAAATGCTAGGTGAAATAGTTGATTAAAACTGATCGTGATTAAGTTGATTTTAGTACATGCAAAGCTATTCTGATAGATAATGATAACACAATGGATAGGCAGGTTATTAATAAATAGTTAGGTAGATAATAATGACCATCATTGAATGTGATCTGCAGTTGTTTCAACTATAATCATGAATGTTTTTATATCTAAGTGGGTAAAATGTATTCAAAGCTATTTTGATTGATAATGATAAATTAATGGATACATAAGTTACATTAATAAATAGATAATAATGATCATTACTTCATGTTCCCTTGTAATTTTATGATGTATATTTTATGATAAAGAAAAAATATAACAGACCAACCTTTTAGTTTATTTTATTTTGTTTTATATTTAAATGACGTCCTGTTCTAAAATATCAACTTTCATTCTTCAATTAATTTAATGCATAAATAAAAAAAGTGTCATATCAGTTATTTAAAAGCTATTCTTTAAATGTTAATAAGAATACAGCCTCCAATGTTTTTTATTCTTACAAAAACAGTTTTATTTTTAAATTCCTGCAAGACTGAAAATTGCATAAACATAATCTGTTTATAAGTTACTTCATCTCTTACGTATTAAGCTTATCAAAAATTAATCGTTAAGAAGCTTAAGTAATTGCAATAAGTTTTGGTATAGTAATTAAGAGTGTTCGAATTTAAAAGAAACACCTTCTTAATTATGTTTTCGAGTCCATTTTTTTACACTTTAGAAATAAACATTAAGTAATTAATTTATTGACACTTAATTTTCGGGAAAGATTTTATGGTGAAATCTCCTATGTAAACATTTTTCATCGACTTAGTTTTTTCATTGATATTCAGATCATATTTAACAATGGACAACAATATTTAAACTTAAAATCAAATTGTGTTTAGTTGAAATATCCTTTAATTTATTTTGAAGTATAAAATTCAAAATTAATTTTTGCTTTTTAACAATTTCTTAAATGTTTCACGTAAGCAATATTGATAAGATTAATTTTACCATCTTTACAAGTTAGTTTTCTTTTATTAATGTAACTTTAGATATTTCATACAAAAAACAAATAATCTTAAAACTTTTATTGAACTTTCAAAATATCACTAAAAATAATTTAAATTTTCAATGAAAGTAATTAAGAAATTATTTATATTTTTACAATAATTTAAATAAGTATTCCATTTAAATTAATTAAGATTTATTTTCCTAAATGAATCTGATTTAAAATAACCTGCTCTGCTTTCTTTTAATAAATGAATGAATAAATCAAAATATAATGTCAATACTAAATTAAGTGAATTTAAGTTCAAAATATTTATGTAGAAAAATATATTAGTGATTCTCTCAATAAAAAATCTAAATTGTTTAAACTAATTTATGGATGAGTGAATGAATAGCATAGCTTATATGTGTAAGTGAATAAAAACAAAAAAAAAAATTTTTTCTTAATTGATTAATCGTTCATAAATAATATAATTAATTTGAATTTTTACAGATAGTTATTTTTAATCCAAGTTACATTAACTATAACCACTTCAAAAGTTTTGATGTTTTGAAAAAGTAAACATTAAAATTCACTTTTTGTGAAAAAAATGAAAAAAATTTTTAACGAATGAATTAAAGCTAAATTATTCAGTAAGAGAATAATCATTTCCGATCTATTATATCATTCATTAAAAATTTAAAAAAAAATAAACAATTTGTCAAATGGAAATATAAAAAATAATAAACTTTTTTTTTATTTCTAATGGCGGGCACCCTTGAGCAAGTAAGTAACATTAGCCCATTTGCCGCAACAAGGCCGGAAACTGCTACTCATTTTATCGTTACCCGGTGGGCACCTGTGAACCAAGT
>JAPDSC010066666.1:9257-20335 GCA_026290005.1 Latrodectus geometricus
ATAAATTCCTTGCAATATGAATTAGTTAAATTAAAAATAGATAAGTTTTATATTTTTATTTATTTATTTATATTAAATTATTATTATTTAAATTAAATTATTATTTATTTATATTTTATATTTTTATTTATATTAAAACTTATTTATTTTTAATTTAATTAATTCATATTGCAAGGAATTTTATAAATCACCACAACACAAATAGCAAATAATTTACAGTGAAATCATAAATTGCATATATATAAAAATTTGTTTCCAATTTATAAAAATTTCTTTTTCTTGTCTATACAAGCTAGAAAATTTTAATAATTAATTCTGAGGTGTAACCTGACTTTTTTTTTTTTTATAATTTCATTCAAACGTGGCACTCCTGTAGTTGAATACATAACAGGGTGAAAAAACCCTTTACGATTTATGAGTTGCATTCATCCATCCACCTGTTACTGAATTTCACGAGTTATTCTCACAGTTATTATGATTTATTTTGTGGTTTGTTTTGTAAATTGTTCTTGGGTGAAAGGTTGACAAACAGATACTTAAAAGTTCGGAAAAAATTAAAAAAGATTTTTATTTACATAATTAATAAGAATAATGAATATGTAATTAATTGATTTTGAAAATATAATATAAATTTCGACATACGCAAGCAAACATGGATTTAGTTTTTTTTTTCTAGTTCCATATAACACTACTAGTTCCATATAACAGTTTAAATATAACGTGATATATCATTTTTAGAAAAGTTTGGTTTAATTCAGCCATAACATTTCGATTTCGAAAATTTATGTTTTTTGAAATTCATTAAATCTATTGTAATATATTTAACCATAAAATTATTAAATTTTGTTAAAGTGCATGGTAAAAATATTAAATTTTCGTGATTATTTTAGAAAAAATTAAATCTAGCTATTTTTTTTATCAAAATTACTAAACTTAATTTTTTAATCAAATTTTAAATTATCTGAGCATATTCGGATAGTTTTAATTTTAAGCAGTTGCAATTATATTTTAGTTTATGCTCATCAATATAAAAGTGATTATTCAGTATCACAATACATGACACTGAATAATCATATGATACTAAATGACGAAAATAAATATGATGCTAATTTTTATCTTTGTCCCACTATTAAACATTTATTTTATTGTTGAAACAAATGATTTTTATTATTTAATTATTAAATAATTATTTATTTCAACAACTTTTGAAAACTTGTCCCAGACAAGTATTGCCTAGATTTTTTCCTTGAAGTAAGTTTTGAATAAATAGTCAGTCTCGGTTATTTTCGGGACTCTTTCAAATACCCTCATAAAAGAAAATTGATGCTTAATGTCCGCTGACAATACTTAGTTTATATTTTTTACCTTCACCACCGATTCATGAAAGTATAAGATGAGTTGGAATGTCATTGTGTTTCTTAGATATTCTTTTATGAAAGTAAGTAAAGAATAATGTTTTCCATAAGTCTGTCTAGGAGTATAGTTTCTAGAAATTTTCTGTAGAAAGAAATTTTACTATCCAACGATAAGCAAGGAGTTTTAATGCGTTTTTATTGCTCTATTATAACCATAATTTGCTACTTTGTTGGTATATGTAATATCCTTAAAAACGAAGAAAAATAAAAACAAATGATTATTAATTATTTTACGTGCTTTATGTATAAATAAGTGATATTAAGTTCTTAGAACATTTTAATCTTTTGATTTTTAATCATTAATTTTATATCACTTAAATCGCAATCATTTGTGAAATTTTTAAGTAACTATTTAATAAAATACTTTTAACTAAAATAAATATTTTTTTTAAACTATAAATGCTATGTTTATAATGATCGAATGTAAATCATATATAATAACAAGTCCATTATAATTTTTTGCTGCTCTCATATTGCTGATAACAGAATCTCAATAAAATATATTTTTTATAAAAAAATATTCCAAAAAACTTATTTTACTGTATAATCAGGAACAAATGATAAAGTGAAGACAAAAAAATAAATTCATTGAAAATTTTAGCAAAACTTATCTTATGTAAGAATAATTTACTCGAAAAGTGGTAACTTATTGAATAATTAATAACTTTAAAATAATATAAAAATATAGCATATTGGATTTTCAAACTTATAAATTACAAACTGGTTTTTTTTAAATCTAGAGAAGAAAAATGATTAACAAAGTTCACCATTAAGGAAATAAAACTATTAAAAATGGGATTTCATGGGGTATGAGGGAAATGGGTAAATTTCCTTAGATAACACACCACTTATATAGTATAGGCTGCAAAATATTTAACTCTTTTTGAGAAACTTCTTTATAAAACTTTGGTACTAAAAATTTTCATTTAATTTTTGTGTCATACTTCCAAATTTAACGTAAATGCTTCATTAAAAATATTCCTAGCAAATTTATTGGTATGAATCTCTTAGATAGGGAAGGGAAAATTTGATTTTTCTTCCTTTTTAGTCTATTTCTTTATTTGAGGTAAGATATTCGTTTGAATATTTTTGACAAAAGTCAAATTCCCAAACGGAAAGTCTTATTTCCAAGTATATTTCAATATTCTTTGAAATGAGACTTTTACAAAAAGTTTTAATAATCACGCTTTTTTCCTTAAACTAAGTCTTGCAGAACGAATTGAGCCTCATTTATTTTTAACCATATATTCAATTTATGTTTTACTACAATTCAGTTTCCTACTAGCTTTTACTTTTGAGTTATAAACTATATAGAAACACATGAAATAAAACGAAATGTTTTAGTATAATTTGCAAAACAATTTTGATGAATCCTTTATTTTCATTAAAACCAATTTTCCTATAGTTATAAAGAAACGTTCTCTTCAAAATGAAAATCAAGGAGTAGAACTAAATGTATTTTAAGAGCAAATATTCACGAAAACTTCATTTTATAAATTTCAGAGGTGAATTGTAAAAAAAAAGTAATTATGATATGGATTCATACTTTTCTCAGTTATTTGCAATAAGGTGATTTGTTTTAATACGAGGACCAATTTGAAAAAATCTGATTAACATAATTTTCAAATTATTATAACTATTCACATCCAATCTCTAACCCCCAAATAGTAAACTGTTTATCAAAGCACTTACCATTCATCTCATTTATAAGTAAAAGTATTCACCTGAATATTTATAGTTTAACATCACTTGAACAGAACACATCATTATGAACATGAACTAAATGTGTTTCATCACATTTGACTTAGTTTCATAATGATGTTTTTTTTTTATCAAGTGATGTTAAACTATGAACTTTTATTGAATTTTTAGTTGATGTTTTGTTTGGCCTTTTTTTCATGCAATTTGACATTTTAAAAAAAGATCTGGAAATAGGATGAAATGGTTAGTAATTATAGATTATTGTCTTTAATTAAACTTGAGATTGTTTCCGAATAAGCTTTCTTGCATAAAATAATTTACATTGCTTTCAATATCATGTGCTAATAATAAGATTTGTAAAACTCTCTTCTACCTACTTCGAATGGTGTTTCTAGTAATTCTTTTTGCTAATAATTCACATCATTTTTCTCAGAATTTATTAAGGATGTCTTTAGAAAGCATTCAACATTTATGAAGGAACATTATAAAATTTCCTGAATGAATAATTTTTTTTAACTTGAAACCAATATATGCTTAAGAACTTGAAGTATTGGGAAATCCTAAAAATATTTGTTAATGGCATTTTGCATTTTAAAAAGAAGACAGTCCTTCATTTTAAAGAAGTACAGACTTAGAAAGATTACAAATTTCTCTTAAATTAATTCCCATTTTCCGGAATTATTCAAAAGAGAAAAATTAATATTATTTATAAAACATCAAATTTGAAAAATGAAAATTTTTTGAAAAAAAGCTTAGTTACTTTATTATATGTGATATTCACATTTTTTTATAAAACTTTATTTCAAATTGCACACAAAAAAACTGTTTGTTAATAAAAATTTTACATTTTCAAATTTTGTTCTCATATATTAGAAAAACTAATATATTCCGGAAACATTCCCTATTCCATGTTGCAAAGCAATTTTTCCAAATTCTCATTTTCTCATGTTTTAATTTCATATTCATTTTTAGTGTTTAATTTTAATTATAAAACTTCAGGTGTTCAGAATTAATATTGCAAATTCTGAACACTTAAGAAATTCTTGGAAATAATTTTTAAGTTAACTATTTGAAAGGTAAGAATTTCTATCATGAAGATTGATATAAATTGCATTTTAGAAGATTCTTCTTCGTAGGAAGTTCTATTGGGATTTATAGCAAATTAAAATTTTGGTGAAGCAAAAATCTATTAGTTTTATTATTTAATCAACTCATTAGTAAAATTTTATTTGCAAAAAGGTAGGCAGCATATAAAATTGAAAGTGCTGTTTTATGTTTCAATAAATAAGTATAAAAAATTTAAAGTAAATTTTATTTTACTATTGTATAAATTTTTAGATAATTTTATTTATTATACTTAACATTTATTATTTAATAGAAAAATAAAAATAATCCAGTCCAAAAAGTAATTTTACTCATATTATTACAATAAGTGATTTGTATACCAATTACAAGTTATACCACCAAATTTTACAATTTTTATTAATATTATAAGAAACATTTGTACTTGTTAATTCGAAACACAGATATTTTGTATGAAAATTTGTGGTGAGGCATTTGTTATATTACGAAGATATTGTTGTTGCTTATATATATATAATTAAGATTATGTTGTTATTCTTAATAATTGATTATAGTTATGAAATTTATTTTCTTGGATAATACTTTTTTAAATAAATACCATATACATAAGTGTATCAAAATTTTGAGATATTTTATCAAAAGGCTATTTAGCTATTGGACAAATAGTTATCTTCATCTAAATAATCACTAAAACCTTAAAAAATTGAAAATCAATCTAATATAGGTTCATTGATTATTACATAGAGTTTCATTTCATTTAACATTTGTGGTTATATTTTGTTGTTATAAAAGTCTAAGAATTATGGTTTTTGAATTTGCATTGCATGCATTTGTGTCTCACTGACTTCTTAATTTCGGGAGAGGCGTGTTAGTTCAATGATTGATATACAAGACTGTTCTTCTAGAATTTCACGGTAAAAAAAGAGGAACATCAGTTAAAAGACAAAGCACTACAAAATAGCTAACGAAAATGATCTGAGTACTCCACAAAAAACGCTTATCATTGAACTGGAGTCAAGTCGGAACCAGTCGAATTTGTGATGAAGTCGGAATTTCAATCTTTTATATCACTTCAACGGAGAGTCTTTGGACCATATAAATTTAATAGGCATAAGCTCTAATAAAATGTTTTTGATTCGATATGAATCGAATGCTTTGCATACAAATTGTAATAATTTAATTTAATTCAACAACCCTATTATATTTTGGTATTTCATTCTATACTTTCCCAAATTAAATGAACTTTAAATATCTAACACTGCAATTAATATATTTTTCAATTCAACATATAAATAATAATACGATATAAACTTTGTAATAACTTGTCAAAAATTTATTTAATTTTTTTTGTAGAATAACATTTGAATTATAAGGAGTATTTATTTTGAATTTAAGTAAACATTTAGTTTATCTATTATTCTCATTTTAATATTAATAGTTTCTATGAATTCTTATTATTATCTTTAGATTAGAATTGAATATATATGAAATATATAACTTCAACTTATATGAACTCTCCAAAAATAAGCAAATAAATATTTTATTCATAATTATTAATTTATCAAAGCCTTGAAACATAGTAACAAATAATAATAAACATCATGAACGACCATATTATGATATGTATTACTATTGTTCATAAAGAGAGCTAGATTAATTGTACGTATTAATCTGATCAATCCTCGTGTGCAAAAATTGACCATTAAGCGAAAAAGAAATTAACCAAACCAACCTAAAGTATACTGAACACATTATACTAATGTTTATCTTCTATTTGTTCGCAAATCATTTTTATTTCATATTTTTGCAACAATCTTTGCTCAGCTACAACTTATTTGATTCCATTTATAAACTATATTCCAAAACTGCAAAAGAGTGGATAGAGTAGTAAAAACTTAAAAACCAATCCTGAGAATAAGTAATATTAAATTTATTTTCCTGATATGTTGGAGTTCTAAAATTTTTCTGATTATATTTAAAAATAATTACATTTATCTTATAGCCAAACAAATAAAACAAAACATAAGAAACAAAGTTTATTATAATGATTGAATTTTGAAGATTTTTTTTAACTGTTTACTAGACGAATATATATATATATATATATATATATATATATATATTTCTTTATGAACTCCTTTATGAAATATTAGTTTATCATGGTCTCCAAATAAATTTCAAACATAATTTTCTTATACATATTTTGTATAAAATAATTGCTCAATTGTGGTTTATTTTATAAGTAAAATGTTCAGAAAATGTTTTTCGTACAATAAGTTATGAAAAGGAGTATATAATGCATAGTAAATAAAGCTCTGATGAAGCCTTTAAGATATAATGTATAGAAAAGCATACTTTTTACGTACATAATTGTTTTGAAGAAACGTATTCATAGCTGTTTTCAAGAAAAAGGGCCTTTTATAGGTTTACCTGGAATTGAGTAAATATTTTAAACAAAATTTATTATACTGTGTTTAAAATAACATTAAAATTTAATATGAGACAGAAGAAGGACTTTCTTTTTACCTCTCATAAGTTTTAAAACATCATGTAACATTTAGGAATTATTTACACGTTTTTATTTGCTCAAAATCATTTAAAAATATCATTTATAAAGCCAATTAAATATTTAGTGATAACTGATTTAAGACCAATAATCTAGTAATGTTATATATTTTTATAAGAGTAATACTATAGTAATCTTATTGATAGAAAAAATCTTGTATTAGTGATATCTAATATGAATTATTTTTATTGGCTTATTTTATTCAAAGTTTATTAAAATATATATAATGTTTTAATAATATATATAATATAAATTTTAATAAAATTTGAATATGAAAATATTTTGAAAAGAAATGCCATTTTTAAGATCACAGGAATATTTTATATTGAAAACAGGTTTTTTTTTTTTTAACTCATTTTGTATTATAATCATCATATGCTTAATTTTTCTATTTATATTTGTTGTAAATATTAAACAATTTATATATATATAATTCGTAAGTATATGCAAAATATATAAGCATAGCAATACATTTAGAGCAAAAGCAGCTTAAACAAAACCACCATAAAATATATATTCAAAAATTGTTTAATATTTACAACAAATATAAATACAATAAAGAAATTATAAAATATTATTTAAATGTAGCAAAAAAAAGAACATTAACTAGTACACAAAGTGAAATTTACAAGATGAATAAGTTTAAATGAATATAAATAGATTTAAATTAATATAAATGAAGTAGCAACATAGCCAGTTTCATCAGGGGGTGTTGACTACATTAGTAGATAGTAAGGCTCTTCCGCAATGGCTGAAGACTAATGTCTAAATTTGGCCATTGGTCCCCAAAGCGATACTGAAAAAGTTTAAGACCTTAGAAATAACAAAAGAAAAAAAATTAAAGTTATACCGAAAAAGTTTTTAGTTGAAGAAATAAGACTAGAAAAAAGAATTAAGGAAAATTCCAAATATCAAACCTGCATAGTGTCATAAATTTCAAATATGTAAGGTAAATATTGATAAAAATATTGATATTCATAAAAATATTGAAACAAATTAGCTAAAATACTAGAAAATTTAAAACCCTGAGAGATGCCATTGACCTGTTGATATAGTGTTTTTCCATAAAAAATATAATTATTGTATAAGCAAAATGTTCAAATATTTTTCCGATAATTTATGTCAATAATGGATTTTGCCAATAATTTATTTAATAATGGATTAAAATCATAAAAATAAGACATTGTAATATCAAATAGTTTATCGAGTGAGATACTTGTGAAAAGATATTTAAAGTCTTACGATGAAATATTATTAATTTTATTATAAAAAACAGAATCAATAATTGGTTTATTACTTTTAATTATTTAAGTATTCTGTGAATTGATAATAATACTTAGAATAATGTTTAAATAAAATGAAAATAAATTTCCAAACTCATTTGCATATGTGTTAAATCCATGTGTAATGTATTGAAATTTAATTGGGATTTTTTGGAATTTATGTTAAATAGAAATGTAAGGAATTTTAAGATTGATATTTTTAACTTCAAGTTTTTAGAGAAGACAAGAAAATTTTTGAATATAAGTGTTTTGGCTGAGTTAATAATTTTATAAGTTATTAAATTAGACATTTCTTGATTCAAGAGTAGATAATATAATTTTTTACAAAAAAATGCAAAATTATTTGACGCTTTATCATTTAAATCGGTTCATTTAAACTGATTCATCTTGTAAATTTCACTTTGTGTACTAGTTATGCTTTATCTTTTTGCTACACTTAAATAATTTTATATAATTGCTTACTGTATTTATATTTGTTCCAAATATTAAACAATTTTCGAATATCTATGTATCTATCTATTGTTATCTATCTATCTATCTATACATATATGCATGTATGTATGTGTATGTATGTATATATAAAGATAAGCATATTTATTGTATTTTAAAAATAAACAATTACTTTAAAGTAAATAAATGATATTAAAAAAATATTTAATAAAATCTAAGTAATTTTAAATGGATTATAGACCAAAAATGGTAAGTAAAGGAAACTACTTCCTATTTTTCACTTCCTATGTAAAGTAGTATATCTACTTTTACTTTCTATACCTTTCATTTTTGACACACAGAAGGTTGAAATGAAAACTATCGTTTGGTACTTTATTCTCCTTTTTAATTGAAAATTTATAATTTTTTTTTAAAAAACCAAGAATATTTCTAACGGTATAAAATCCTTAAAGTTACGCTACCTCGTAAGTTTGTCAACAAACATAAATTAACAGATATTAAGTAGTATATAATAAGTAACCATAATATTAAGTTTCTAGCCTTCTAAAAGATTTTGCATTTCTTAAATCGTTTGTTCTCTCAAATGCAACGTCCAAACTTTTGCAGTTCATTGCAAAATATTGTATTTTGAAACAAACATTGACAAGCAAAATAGTGTATTTGAAATAATAAAATTAGATTGTTCAATTTTCAAAAATTCAAGTCCTTCTAAGTAATTTATATTGTTTAGTCTTATTTCGGTTTATTTGTCCCTATACGGCCATTTGTTTTGCACATGAGAGTTAATAAAACCAAAACCTTACAATTTAAAGTGGATTCTGAATTACTAAAAGCAACGACACCCAAGTTAGGAATTGAACCTATGAACAGCTGAACTGAAGGCCAGAGTGATAACCATGTTATACTAAATGGCATAAATGTTAAATTTCGCACTGGTAGAAATCTGGTAACTATCGATTGTTATTCAAAAATTTTGTCTGTTTACTTAAACGTTTCTAAAAGTATTACAAATTTATACAATAAAAATATATCATGCGAAGAAATGTATAAGTAATTAAAATAAGTAAGTAAATCAAGTACACGTAAAAATGATAGGAAAACTTCATCTTACAAATCTCTGTATAAAGGAGTAATAAGAATGGGCTCACTATCGTTTCATTTTATATAGTGATAGATAACTGATCTTGCTTTACGGTGAAAAAAATAACTGTTTCGACAGCTCTTATTGGTATTCAAGAAACTAGAATGAGTTGCGTAAAGAGCCCATATCTTGTTTTAGTATGTAACAGGATGGTAATTTTGATCTGATATCTGAGACTTTTGAATTGAATAATCAAATCTTCGCATTTCCAAATTGATGCCCGGCAATTTTCAGTTTCAGAAATTTTAGAAAGTCAATTTACGTGTAAATCATGGATATAACTGGGAGTTTTTGAATATCACATTTCATATTTCTTGTACAAGAACCGGAAAATGTTACTGGCCATAGATCAAATCCAAGTTTAGATCGAGAAAGTGTAGGAAAACATGACTTCTCTACACTCCCTTGAACAAGTAGGTGACAAGAGGCTTCAATGAATGTATTAAAGATAAGTATACGTATAAAGTATAATCGGGATCCTCAAAAATGCTGCATTATAAAATTAGATTTTTCATTCCATACATTTATATAAAATTCTTTATCAGTTCACTTGTATTTACTTATTCTACCAATCAGGGTATTATTATATACATGTTAAATATATGAAAATAGCAATTTTCTTTTCATTTTTGTGTAGAATGTGTGCAGCATTTAATCAATTATATATTATTTTTTCAAGTAGTTTTCCTATTCTCTGAAAAACGGTATTTAAGAAAAATGTTGAGCTTTCGAATGTGATAAATTATTTAATTAGATAATCAAGAAATTTGGGTTTGCCACTTACACACACATAGATACACAGGGATATACGCATACACATAGATGTTTAGAAAAATTGCAACACAACGAAGGGGACATGATACACATGCGAAAGCTACACAAGAAGGTACTATGATGTGCAATTGATTGGCTTTTCAACACATTCAGCTAAAACAGGTTGTGTTAGCTCCACCTAAAACATGTGCGAATGAAGAAATTGTACTGAAGGTTGTTGATATAATTGCATTTTAAATTTGTTGCCTAGTGTAAAGTGTTAGTTCGTGTGTTCTACTGTTACTTGAATTTGGAGTAAAAAATTGAGATGTTTGCCATCTCGTTTCTGATCTTGATAGAGGTCCAATCGTCACATAAAAGGCCTGTGGTTTAACGTACTGACGTATTGCTGTTCTCATAAATAGCTCCCCATGACTATCAATAGAATGGGAGTCTATGGACTCACGATGATCATTTCGAACACAGAGCTAAATCTCAACTGTCCAGTTCTTCCAATAGTCGAAAAGACAACACATGCTCAACTTTAATCGATTGTACAACCATGTTATTAGCCCTGGATCAAGAAAAAAGGTCTTTTGCGAAACAAGTGTCTGCATGAACAGATCCATGGCATTTAAAACAGAATAGACTGTCAGATAATTGACCATCACTTTGGATATCTTTGA
>JAPDSC010066679.1:0-11522 GCA_026290005.1 Latrodectus geometricus
CTCTTAAATAACTATAATATTTTTAAGAATTTTGAATTAAGTATTTTACAAAATCCATACTATCATAGAATTTAATTCATGCCTGCTCTTATTTAATTTAACTCTTTGAAGCAAATAATGATCGTTAAATAATAGGGACTTTAATTTATTTGTTTTAAATACGATTCTACGCATTAATCTTGAACCCAAAAGCGATAACTCGTTAAAAAATACATTTCATATAAGAACATTTGCATTTGAGCTATGAAAATATTTTTTTTCGTTATGAAGATATCAAATAAAAACTTTGACGTAAAGTATAAAGAAAATATTTTTTCGAGTATCGAAAATGAAAGTGAACGAAGAGAAGATTTCTTTTTGTGGTCACATATTGACGCAGTTGTAAATATTGAAGAAGAAGAATATTTTCCTATTTTTCTTTTACATTTTTTGTTTGTTGTAACAGAAGCCAAAAAAAAAACCAACTTTTCAAGAGCAATATTATTTTCTTATTTTTCACAAAATCAATTTCTCAAGAAGGATGAAGTAATGCTGAATATTATTTTAAGAAAAATGAAACTGCTTTTTCTTGTTTAATAATTGCTTTTGATAAAAAGTAAGAGATGTTATTTTTTAATATTTTCTTCTAAAAATATTTAATAACAAATAATAAAATCTTTAACTAATTTCGAAAAATAAACTTAAAAAATATTTCGAATCATTTTTCATAAGTGATTTTTGAAATTTTATTTCATTCAATGATGATAAAAAAAATACATTTATTCCTTAAAATATTATAATAAGTTGTAACTTACTGGATATTTATTGGCCTCAATATTGCTTAATTGAGAACCTTGATTCCTATAATGACTATTTGTAATCAATAATTAGAGCGATTTTGTTTATTTAACCTTTTAAAATTAAATTTTATTTAAAAAAAACTTTGAAAAAAATAATTACACATTTTTCATATCTGTGTAGTAAACATTATGATAAGCATATTTAGTTTCTTCCAAAATCAAATATGGAAACATAGATAAGTGAAATTTCGGAAAAATATAATACGAGGTCACTCAGCAAATTACACTTTTTTTAAAAAATTTTTTTCTATGTGATGGATAAAAATGTGTCTTTGAAAAAAAAAATACTTTCTTCAAATGAGATATTTTCATTAAATATAAAAATTATTACAAGAGAGAGGTTGATATTATTTTTCTTTCTAGTATATTTATGAAAGAAATACATTTTTCATGTTTAGGTCATTGCTTCTGCCAATGAATGCCATTTAATTTAAATTTAGAAAATTCCTAAAGTAAACTGCTTAAGGAAACTTAGCTATAAATGGAAAAAATAAAACTGTTTCATATATTTTCAGCAGCGTATTTTACTTTTGGTGATTTCAGAATATCCTTTAATATATTTTAAGCGAATGGCGCACTTTTATAAGTTGTCTGAATAAAGTGTTTCTGGTGATTTCAATTATAAATAAATGATTGAGCTAAATACAAGGGCCTGCAAAATTAATTATTTTGAAAAGTACAAGAGAAATTTATACAAGTTTTATATTATTTAATGTGTTAATTTCAAAAATAACATCCAATTTTTTCATGTCTGGATTTCTTTGGAAAATTGATTATGATGTTTTTCTAAAATACTACTTAAAGAGAAATTCCCTCGAATAATTTTGCATGTACGATCTCACAACAGGGGTTTTTATTGGTTTAAATTTATATAAAATGATTGATTCTTAGTGCAGCAAATCAATGTTTTCTCAATTGTTGAAAGAATGGATGTCTTTATAGGTAAAAATGAATGAAAATCACAGTTGACAGATAACACGAATTATCGCTGGTCCTGAAAAAAAAATTCAATTAAAAATTTTTAAAGGTTTATATTTAATTTTAATTTTAATTTTTAATTTTTACAGGTTTATATAATGCTGCAGCATTTAGGTAAAAATATAACATTTTAATTTGCTTTTATGAATGTTACTTACAGAAAAGAGACGGCTGATTAATTAACAGAAACAAATGTTAGATAAATATGCATGGAAGTTTAAAACTGATGTTAATTTGAGTAAAACAAACATTTTTCTATAGTAGTAATTTGTTCTCTCCTCTTTTCATTGAATTGTTTTCTCCTCTTTCAATATCATGGGAGTAATTGCAAATCGTAAATCAGCATTTTTTCCTTTAAACCGAAAGTGCTTTTCAGGGGGACACTGTTACCAAATTTTATGAAATGCCTACGATTTTTCCTGGTATCTAAGTTTCATGCTTAAAATCACTAGGTAATGTTGTTTTATATATTCTTCATTACACTATAGTGCTCCTAAAACAATTTTTGATAACACTGTATTTGTCATGCATTTAACAAAAGTCATCTGTGAAATTGCAAACTTTATAACTCAAACTCTTTTTCCACAACAGCTTTTTGTAACGAATTTTCAAATTGTCACTATATCAGCACACCTATGCTTCAAATAAAAGAAAAATGAGACAAATTTAAAAGTATGTCCACTTACTTTATCTTTTTGTGAACACGGTAAATACACGATCTTTTGACTTAAAGTAAGATAAGCAGAGTTTCCCATGAGAGCATCTCTTTTATATCATTTCTAAGGACTCCAGAATATTAGAAATAATTCTATCTTCAGAAAGATAAGCATTCAGAATCAATCAAGCTAAAGCTAGAAAAAATGGAAACTGACTGTTGCTCACACTTGCTCAGTGAGCGTTACTACATGTTCAGCGAACTAAAATAATCAGAGATAAGGATTCTAGCGTCTCTATTGGTAGAAGAGAATTGTTATGAGGAGTGAAATACGGCACCAGGGAAATGTCATAGAAGATTATTCTGTGTGTTCCCTTGCCATAGAATGATGGTGGGGCAAAGAAGGAAGAATAACAATTCCGGAAATTTTATAAGGTATCAAGTGAATTTGATTTTGATTGAATTTTTCGTGAAAACGTTAATTGATTTTAATTTATCATTATTTTTTAATCTAGCAAAATAAATACGTAACGTAAAATTTTTATTCCAATAAATTTCTTTCATTACAAGAATGAGTAATTTCGATATTTATAGTAGTAGTATTACGAGAATTTTATTTTTTGATCATACCATTTAAGAAGTTTTATTGGTTCAAATGATTTTGTTTCATCACTAAAACTGTTTGATGAAGTTAAAGTATTTAAAGATAAGATTTCACTATTAAAATATATAAATATGCTCAGCCAAAAACATTATTGATTTGCTAATGTCAGAAGGAAACTTTTTCTTCATCCGAATTGAAATATAGTTTAAAAGACTATTCCTTGCTAAGATTAATGTTAGTTTTCAAAATTATTTTGAAAAAAACAATTTGAAACATTCGCAGTGTTATTAAATACTTATGGGAACTTTATGGTATTTTTTAATATATAAGCTCACAATTCTTTTAAAAAATCTAGTTTTCTTTTGCTATAAAATTTTACTAAGCTTTCAACCATGCTAGGGTAGCATATGCTAACTTGTCAATGGTCTTTGAAGTACCTTTTCAAACTCTTCTTATTGGTTAGGAAGTCTTCGACAATATATTTAAAATAGTTTTAGTTATTAATAACATAATAAACTGTGCGTTCTAATTCAATTTAGATTGAAGCAATCCTAAAAGAGAGAACTCCTTTCCCTAACTTTAATTAAATGTTTTTTAAGTATGTTAATTTCTTTTTCTTCGAAACTATAAATAAGATTTTTTGGAGTTGAATGCGATATTATGTATATCCACTCATTCTGTTATTTTTGAAATGAAACTGATAGCATATATTGCGACTTCAAATTAAGTCTTGCTATAATAAAAAGCAATAAACATTTTTAATGTGTTTGATTGCAAAAGCGAATTTTGAATAATATCTTAGTGAACATATCCATTTTATACGTATGTCCATTGATATAATATTTAAGATCACAGACATTAAATTTCAAATTTCTAAATTCATTAATGACTAATTTCCAGGAGTGATCCCTACATTCACTTCAGAACACGATATTTAAAATTATGATATATTTTTTCTGAGGTAAAGACATCTAAAGGCAAATATTAGTTTTTGTTCATGCTATTTCAAAATTAAATATTTAATCTTAATAACATCGATATACAAGCAATATAGATCCTGTAATATTTTGCAAGAATATTTAATTTTCCAAAATTTTAAGAACCGTGTCAGCAAACATTAGCACAATAATTCAAAGTGTTTTGGTTATTAAACAACTGATCATTTTATACTCATTGCATATATTATTTTACGAAGGTAACTAGCATGTCAATTAACATCTAATGATTAATGTCTAAAGTTTCGCAATTAAAGGAATAATAATTTTATAACATAGTACATTTTCTTTCTCTTTGGGAAAAAAAGCTTGTTTTAATATTAAATTTAATACTTGCATACGAAAATTTTTATTAAAATATAGAAGAAATTGACCATTTGCAAATTTTTGCGTTAACTGTTGGTTACTTATATCTTGTAAAAAACATTGAGCATCTTTCGAGAAAGCTAAGGAATCCAATCGATTAAGAAAGATATAGCCTATTGGGATTGTGGGTGGATTATCTTTCAGAGAAATCCATGATTGTATTGAACAAAACATATCTATTGTTATTGGAATTAGTAAGCATTGAAAGTGTTATGGAAGAGGCAGAGACTGATGGGCTGGACTACCAATATCATTGCACAGCAGCACTTGATAAGAAACGCACTGCGTCTATGTCTGCGATAGATTGCAAACCATTAAACAGCAGATTCAGTCTACTATACATCATTTAGTTTCGCTCATAATAGTCGATATCATTTTCAGCAGAATTAGGGAGGTTAATAAATTATTTTAACCAAGATTGGAACTGAAGAAGATATTATAAACGACTGACATGGGCAAGGTAATGGAAGAAAATTATCATTTCTGACGGACCCCACTTCTGCCTTAAACATGACGATGTTCATATTCATGTTTGGAGACACCATGGTTAGAGGTGGTGATCTGTGTAATTTTGCATAGTCATACTGTTCCTTCAAGTGCACACCATGAAAAGTTTCATGGTGTAAGGTGATATTGAATATCACTCCTGCACGCCTGAAATACGTAGTGTTGACGGCCAGGCTCTATTTATAGTTGTTGGAGCCATAGATCCTCCCATACCTAAAGCATTTGCCACCAGTCATATTTTAAGTGGATAACGTAGGACCGCATATGACACACAATATTCAAGAATTCTTTACCAATCAGATTAAAATTCGTTTTTGCTCGTTTTTCTTTCAACCTTTCAGCAATTGTATGCATGTGACTCTTACTTTCAAAACAATTGACACATAATACACCTCTTGGTGCTACATTAAATTAATTTTGGCAATATGGGTAGGTCATATGGACTTTTACCACTAGGAAACATTCAAAAGCTCCTTGTTTAGTTCCGAAGCATGTGGTAACAGGTATAGCCAACAATCTTGGCTATAAATCTTGACTGCTGATTTTGTCATCACCTACATTTAAAAAGAGACTGTAACTTCAATAATAACTTATTATCCCCAAAATAAAATTTTCTAGGTATATCTTCAATGATTTATTTTTTATTTATTTTTGAATGTTCTACAGTCAAAAATAAATGTAGAACAAGATTTTCAGGTTGAAGCATCCAAATGTTAGTTTGTAACACCCAATAAAAGCTTCTAATATCATTGATTGAAATTCTTAGTCTAAATATAAATATTTTTCTGGAAATTAACATAAAATACTTTATTATTAAAAATTATAATAAATAAATTAATAATATAAAACTAACTAAAATAAAGTAAAGTTAATATATAAGTCTTATTTTACAAAGTTATTACTCAATGTATCTGTAATAAAATATTATAAGCTAACAAAAATAAACTACAACAGTGAAACGAATTTTTGCTTCCAAATAAATATTCTTTGTATAAAACACACTTTAACAAAAATAGAATATCATAGTTAATAATATTAATTAAAAGTTGTTGATAAGAATAATTTAAGTTATATCAGCATAAATGTACTTAACATTTCATTTGCATATCTAAAGTACACAATATAAAATATGGTCTTTCTGAAAGGTCCTTATCTCTTTGTTTTCATAAAATAAAAACTTTCTTGTCGTAATTTTCCGTTTAATTTATTGTTATTTCAGTTCAAAATAAGTAATGAAGATATATAATAATACTTTGAATTCTATTTAATCAAATATATTCACTAATATTATATTTTATGTAAATTAATTATATATATTATGTGAATAATATTATAAATGTATAATTTCGCATTTGAAAGAAAAATGTTTAAAAGTAGCTATTATATGCGAAATATTACCTTGTTGTTTTTACATTTTAGACATATATAAAGCTTTTGATGTCTTTAGACAAAAATTCCGTGTATCTTATCAAATCTTGAAAGGTTTTATAATATTTGATAATTCTTACACACTGCAATTCAGTTCGTACGTACTTCAGTTCTTAATTACTGTAATAATAAGCAAAGTAAAAAAATATCAAGAAATATATTTTCAATTACTTGATTGTTTCATTTACAGGACTATAGTTTCACACATGCACTAAACACAAAATCAATCGTAAAATTCAAAAATATAAAAACTTTTAATATTAATACATTTAATCACTCTTGATTTCAAAGCAAATAATTTATTTGAAGATACTTAAGTAAAGAGGATATGACTATCTTCACAAATCACAGTTAATTCTAAATTATGATGATTTACCTACTTTGTAATTGCTAAATTTTGGAATTTTTAACTGAGTAAATATATATGTTCTTCAACAAAACGAACTTATTGAACAAAATGAATCTAACTTTCATCTTCCTAAATAAATATTTGAGTTAAATATTTTCTAGATTAACTCTTTAATTTGTGATATTTGATAAGTTTTGCGAAGCAATCAGGGTTATTACACCATTTGTAAAATTGAAATGTTTTACAAATGAAGTAAATTTGTAAATTGAAAAATTTTACTAATGAAAGTGTAGTAAGTGCTCTTTTAAAGTAAGCATAGCAATTTTTCTTTTAAAAATGTGTATCTTTAAACATTAAAAATTGTATTCAGTCAAGATATCCTTATAAGCTCAAACAAAGAAATATGTATACAATTTACATAATTAGACTGCAGTTCTCAACAGTTGTAAAACTGAAAGTGTATCATAAGTGTGAGTCAATTTATGGAATAATAATACTTTTTTTAATTTTTAATGTCCAGCTACAAGGAGCGCAAGTGATGGTCACTTATAGTATAGGACATCCAGTGGGGGAGGGCGTCCATAGTTGTCCTGAAAGTATGCATGTCATCGTAAGGTATCAAGCAGATGACTTAAACTGCCACCCGCACAGGTATCATTTCACTAATGATAATTATTCAACTAAATAAAATTTTTATATAATCTTTCAAAAGTATATTACAAGGAAAGTCTTAAAACTCTAATTCGCATGAAAGAAATCTTACCATTCCTGAAAAACTGCATGCATTTCTCTTATTCGTGAGTATTATAAAAATGTCTCTATTATACAGAGCTACAAAATAAATCTTCTGTTTTTTCTAATTTTGTTATTTGGAGTTCCATTCTTTAATAACAAATAAGACTTTTAAAACAGTTATGAAAACAAAATAAAATTAAGAATTCGTGTGAATTATTAATAATGCAAATTCCTAAATTTATCTCTATGCAGCGTGGTTAATCAATTTACTATACATGGAGTTGAAATTTCATGGGTTATAACCTTAAAAAGCCAAAAACCAATACATTTATGAAATGATGACTAAATCACATTAAATCGTCACACATTAACAGCCTTCATGTAAAATGATATCTCCAAGAGTAGCAGAAAAATTTCCGGCGTATTTTGTTATTATTTTAATCATGTCTTAAAAATATAGGAACTCACTTTCGATAAACACTTTCTGTATGAAACTTATAAAAATGACTATAAGTTTGTTCCTTATAAGGCTAAACTAATAATCCCAGTCAATATTATTAGTTAAAAAATGATTCTGAAATAATTTTGTAAAGCTATTTTCGTAACTTTGTAATTAAAATCATGAACTAATACCTGCTACAAATTTTACAAGAGTTTTTAATTTTGTTGTCTCTGTAGTACAATATTTGATGTCAACTGTGAATAATTAATTATAAAAGTTGAGTAGTTTCAGGAAATTCCTTTTTAGATTAGTTTGAATTGAGAAAACTAATCATTCTGTTACTTCATTTAGAAAAAGTATCTTTCAGCAAGAATTAAGCATTTGTGAATTCATTGGAAAAACATTAAAAGCTCTTAAATAGAATTTTAATCTTCAAAAAAAAAATTGGATAATTATTTTGCAAACTTAAACTTGCAAAATGTTTTAATCTTAAGTACTGAATTAGATACATTTTGAAACGAAATTGACTTGAAGATTATCATCATTCAAGAAAGTGGAAATTAAAATCCATTGGGTGAGTAATGAGATTACAATGATAAGAAACATATAGAAGTAAGGATCTACATATCAAATATTTTTTTATAACTTCTTTAAAATTATGCAGTTATATTGGGCTTACACGGAATAATTATTATCTAGAAAAATATTTTGTAATCCTCAAAATAAATTTAATGCTGGCTTAAAATTCACTTAAAATATTTTATGAAAATATAAAAATCAGCCAATAATATCAAACTTAATAAATTGAATTATCGCACTTAACATAAAACGTGAAATAATATATCTTCTTTACCTACACTAAAATTGTAGAGATTTCACAAAACTTTTCTAAATTTTTCAATCACTATACTTATACCTTTAAAGAAATTACATAATCCATAAAACTAATTGGTTTACTTCATGTTATATAGTATTGATGTAAAATATTTCAACCATTAAATTTTAATTAAGAACAGAAATTTAAAATTCTTATTTACTTACTCTTTTCAGAAATGTTTGTCAATAGATTTTGATAATTTCTAATAATTAGAAGAGAATTTAATAAAAATTTATATTAGAACAAAGTTTATTAAATAAAATTATATACTCTAAGCCTCACAGATATATATCTTCCACAATGAATTAATGAAGGAGTATTTAAAAAAGAAATCATTTCCGAATTCTAAAGTTAACTTGCAAAAATATATTGAAACACTTTCACAATCAACTCAGCTCAAGTAACTCAGTGAGGGAGAACGGAGTCGCTCTTACAATCTATCACCGAAGCATGAATGCTTCACTTTGCTGATTAAATATTCAGACATGGAAGTGATGAAAACAATGGTAAGAATCTAAAAATGCTTAAAGATCTCAGCATGAATGAACAAAACTTTTAATTACATGTTAAAGCATGTAATTCGCAACAGAAACACCATAAACATTAAATTAAACACCTTAATAAGAAAATCATTGCGAGATAGATACTAAATTTGCACCAATATCTTTTACATGAGTAACATAACATAAATATCTTAGGATTATTTTTATTATATTTAAAAAGAGAGAAAAAGGTGAAAATTTTACTATCTTAAACCTAATTTTTTTTTATATATATTTAGTTTTATTTCTTTTGCCTAGAATCTTAATGAAAACATTTTTTTTTAATTTCTAATGGTAGGCACCCTAGAGCAAACAAGTACATTAGCCCATTTGCCGCAACAAGGCCGGAAACCGCTAACTCGTTACCCCGTGGGCACTTGTGAACCAAGTCACGGAGGTACGAGTAGCATCACCAACAGCACACCATCACAAACCCATTCATAGGACGGGTCACATTCATCCATCTGAGGAAAAGACAAGAAACACAGAGAGAGAAAAAGAGGAAGTACATCAGTACATCTATGCCCGAGCCGGGATTCGAACCAAGGTCCTCCCAATCTGTAGTCAGTTACGGTAACCACTAGATAGTTTGGCCGGTTTTTAACGAAAACATAAAAGTAGAATTGCAAAATTTAGTAAAAATACACTCAGCACATTATACAATTATACTAAAATATTTACTGAGAATAATAGGTAAAATGCAAGTAAACTGATTACAAAAATTGTTTATAACTAAAAACAAGTTTTATCGATATTATTAATACTTTCTTATTTTTTTAAGAAATAAAATCAGTCTTTTAAAGAGGTATTTCAATAAATAATCTGAATATAAATAACATTTCACTTATTGTCGTAAAAAGCTTTCCAAAATTATGGCTTAAAATGAATTATTCTGCATTGCGTTGGTGGTATACAGAGTTTGCTTTAATTATGTACATAAAAGAAAACGCAACGGAATTATCGTTTCTATTTTAGGATTCTCGAATGGATTTCTTTGAAAAAAGTAAATTCATTGGCAATCAACAGCGATCGTGAGTCATAAAGAAAATGTCTTTTCCCGTAAAACATAAAATAAAAATAAACGTCCTACTTCAATATTTATTTTTATTTGATTTGGATTTATATTTCGAGGTTGTGCCTGACAAATTGCCACATGTTCGCTTTTAAGCTCTTTCGAAATCAATAATGTAATTCAATATACAAAACACAAAGCAATTAACTATTTTCAAAAAAATATAAAATGGCAAACACCTCACAGTTAATTTAGTAAACCTTTAGTTATAGTATTCTCAATGATATTGTGATTATGAAACAACGTGAATATTATTAATAAAATTAAACTAACAATTATGTTTAATTTCTTGAGAATTAGTAATTATAGTTTTCCTTATTTTTTTATTAATTTGTTTTCTCTTTTTAATATCTATTTTAGAAATTGAAAGAGATTTTAAATATAAAAATAACCTCGTTAAGTAAAGGAAACTATGGAACAATAATTAACTCCAAAACCTATACCTCGCTAATTTAACTAAATATTTCATAATTCTTGAATGTTTACTATAAGAATACTTGCCAGATTTGTGCGAATTTATTTTATTTATTGTCAATGAAAATGAGATTTATTTATGAAAGTGAATCATAAAAAATTATGATGCATTTAATAATGATGAAATTTTAGCATATTGTCCCTTTTGTCCCTTTGTAAAAAAAAGTTTTACGAAAATGATTATATATACTTTATAAATACTTATTTGCATGTAAATGAAAAGGATTTTTTCTCAAATATAAAAATATTTTTGCTATGATCTTTATAAAATATATATACTTAATATTAAAAATGGTTTTTCTAATATGTTTCCCTTGTATTCATGGATATTTCTATCTATGAATATTGCAATGTCATGTTTCTATACCATATTTTATTTCATGGGACCCCAGTAGCAATAGTCTTATTCAAAATTAAGATTATGTTAAAAAAATAAATATTTTAAATATAATATAGAAAATAATCAAGTCATCTAATATAAATCATAGGGCAAATATGTAGAAATTCTTAAGATGATTGTAAAAAATAAGAGTAATGTAAATAATATGATTATTTTTGAAAATTGGTGTTATTAATTTATGTAGGTGTAAATTTATTACACCTACAAAATGCTATTAATTTATGAAAATTTATGTTATTAATTTATGAAAATTTATGTT
>JAPDSC010066686.1:0-15626 GCA_026290005.1 Latrodectus geometricus
ATTATGTTTGCATAAAATAGTTGTAACAAATTTATGAATTCTTAATCAAGCAATAAATACAAATGCTAGTAATCTTGTTTGAACTTCTGATATTCACTTTAAAGATTTCAATTATTTCTTACCATGAAATTATTTTCTGGTTAATATTTATCTTATAAAATATTAATTTTTCTATTTATGTTAGTAATATTTCTGTGTTAATGTTTAATACTTTTTTCAACTATGTTTATTCAAACTGACATCAAATGAAGCTATTAATTCTTTGCTTTATATATTATTTTAATATTAAACTAAAAATATTTCAGACACCTGATGGCATAGTTGATTTGAAGTTTTGGGATGCTGTTGTTCAATTAGATTCATCTAACAGCTTCAGCTTAAAAGTGTGTCCAAAATTAACAGAAGATCATGTGCGACCAAACTTTTATCAGAAAATGAATGCTGGAATGACTTTTCAAGTATTGTTTTCCTTAATTTCATAGTGAACATGATAGTTTTATTTTAATACACATTTTCATTTTTGTAGTTTTTTAGTGCTTCTGTTGCTGCTGCAATGACTGCTTATAAAACAAATAATAATCTGCAAAAGTGTGATGGTTGCATTCAGTTTGTTAAGCGTGTAAATCGATTGATATAATGAATTCAAGGACACCTGTAACAGCTTTGAAGATAGATTCATCTTATTATAATGTAATTATAAAAATTTATAATATTATGTACTTTTTTAGTACTTTATAAGTTGTTTTGTTCTCCAAAAAATTTGTGCCTAATTATTTCATAATCACATGTCATTATCAAATTAAAATACCAATTTATTATATATATATATATATATATATATATAATCTTTGAACATTTATTCTTTTTATTGTAAAAATTTTATTTCATTGTCAACCAATATTTAAATATTTAATGTCTGGGTAATATTTTATAGGAAATAAAGCCTTTCATTAATTATCTTGATGAGTGGGAGAAGTTATCTAAAGAAGCAAAGTCTAATTTTATTACAAGTTCTACCTACTATGGTTTAAAAATAACTTTAATGGCTACTTTAGAAATTTCTAAATTTTTAATTGATAAGTGTGGCTTTAGTTATTTAATGACAGCTAGATTAAATCAAGATTCTTTGGAGGTTTGTAATTTTGATACTTGCTCACTACTTTTGAAACTAGAAGTGTTTTTCAGTTTATTAATCTATTCATTTTATTTTCAGAGATTTTTTGGAATTATGAGACATGCCTGTGGTTGTAATGATCACCCTAATTCCTCTATTTTTCTACAAGTATTCCGTCTTATTGGAACTTATTCTTTAATAAAGCCTCCTGAAAATTCATATGTAAACGGGTCAGAATTTATAAAGACTTTATTAGAATTTAATTTTAATAACACTCAAAATACTAAAAAATTAGAAGGGAAAGAAAAGATTGATGCTGTTATAGAAAATAGTACAAATTTATTCCAGGCATCGGCTACATTGCAAAATGATCACAATTATAACTTATTTTATTCAAATGATATGGTTGTAAGCTATTTTTCTGGTTATGTTGTGAGAAAGATTGGAAATTTACAACCTGTGAATTTTGCAGAAATGCTATAATTGAAATGGGGTTTGCTTAATGCTCTACTGTATTAATTGAGAAGAGTTTTCAATTAATAAAGTAGAACACAATGCTCTACTTTATTAATTGAGGCTAAAAATAATGGAGGTCTCCTAACACCATCCACAAATCTTGTTTCATTAATAAATATGTTAGAAAGTGCTACAATGGAAGTTTTAAGTATAGAAAAATTAAATATCTTTACTCTAAATGACATATTTGAGTGTATAGAGAGTAAGAAATTACCATTAGTAGGCTGCTCAAATCATCAACATTCTTCAAGTGCTTCAATCATTAATTTTTTTTAATAACCAGGATGCATTTCATTTGTGACAGATCAAATAAAATTGATGAAGCCAAAATAACTAAAACCAAGAAGTATAGAAAATTATCATAATTGTCTTTTTTGTAGAGGTGAGTCGTTGGAAGCTGAGTGGTAGAGCACTAGTTTCCACTTTTTTTTTTTTTTATCTTTAATAAGATTTATTGTGCTTTATCTTTTCTTAGACGACTTGGGGTCCACTCAACCTCAGAACAATGAGGACCAGAAGTAATTCTGGGTAACATAGGCTGACTGAGTACAGTGTCAGTACCTTTAAAGCTCTACCTTTATGACACCTTAATCCAGGCTTTTTGTACTATGTTATATTATAAATGAAAATTATGTGTGCATGCAAATGTTGAATTGTATTTGAATGTATGTGTGTGTTTTATTATAGTTTTTAAATTATTATAGTTTTTATTTCTATTATATTTATTTTCATGTTTAATATGATCCTGAATAATAAATTTAACATATTTTTGTATTTACATTGAATTTGATCTTGCTAATTTTACTTTATATTAACTAAATTTTTAAATAATTCTTTTTTGTGTAGGACTATATATTTTTGGTTATTTAATCATTATTTTCTTTTTGCAGAATCTAATTCCATTGTTAAGCAGAAATTGATGCACAATGCAATAGTAAATGAAATTTTCACAACAAACATTCATAATTTGACATTTTTGGATGCGTTGAACCCTATATCCCATTTAAGTAAATGCCCTATTTCGCATGAGTTACTATAATTTTTTAAAAAGTGACTCAGTGAAGTAAAATATTTGGTTTGTAATTCATATAAAATAAAGCAAAAATTTAGTTTGTGTTTTATGTTACTGCTTTCTTTTTAAAGAAATGTAAATTTAGAGTTTATTATGTCATTTAGGAAAAATAATGAAAAATTGGAAAGCTTATTGTAGTTGTGATGTGTTTTTAGACTTTTTTCAAAAAAATACTTCCAGAATCTAGATTTAAATAGTTCTAACATGAAATTTTAAGAAATGCTTTATTTAGATAATTTTTTAATGACAAAACACAGTTATTGGTTATAAGAAATTACTTTGAAGAATATTTAATTTTCAATGGCATAAAAAAATTAATTACAATAAAATGCAATTGCATACCAAAATATTTTTACAGCTTTAACTAACAATAAAAGAAGTTAAAATTAAAGTAACAAAAAATTTAATATTAAAATTATTTTCTATAAAAGTCATTAGAATAATTGAATTGATATGTAAAACATAAATATATAATTGAATTAAATAATATTAATTTTTAATATAACTTCATTTGTATAAAAAAATATTAAAAGATTATTATCTGATTTCTAATTCAAAGATATTGAATTTTAAGTTAATTATTCTAAAATAATTTAAAATTAAATATCTTTGAAATTTAAATTCTAAAATTACAATTAATGGTAAAATGCATTAAAATAATGAATCAATCAAAATGTCTTTCAACTCTATAAACTATCTATTATGTGGTTAAGTTTAGAAAAATTTAAAATAAATAATTGAGGTAAAACATCAAAAAAGAAATATTAACACTTCAAATAATATTGGAAATAGATGCAATGAATTTTCTGAATTAAATTGTTCATTATTCACAAAAACGAAAGTAAAATTGGTTTCATTCTACATAACACCTAAAAATAAAATGTTAAATTTTCTATTTCCCTTATCATTTTTTTTTAAATTAAATTTAGATGCATTTAATATCAATATTAAAGATAAGATCTGGTAAATCTCTATCACTGATCTGATTAAAATAAGAAAATATAATTATAATTTGGTATTCAAAAAGCTCATGTACTCATGCATAACCATATAAATTTAACTTTAATAATTTATTCTGCATGCTATAATGTATTCTTGTTCTTGTAAAATTGTTATTTATCATATTTGTATTTGGAAATAATTAGATAAGTGTACTTATAAGATATATAATTATTTTCCATGTATTGATAATAATTATTAAATTTTTACAATTTTACAAGGATGCTAAGTGATACCCTTATTTAATTGATAAGTATTAAATAACTTATTACTTAAAGTGTTATTAATTAATTTGTTTTTAATTTTCTTGTGTATTAATAGTATGGTTTGATTCCACAATCATTGCCTTCATATATAATTAAAAAAATTTAATATTTTTTTAAGTTGATTACTGCAGGGCTCGGAGTTGTCCTGATATTCCTTAAATTCCTGATTTTTTAAAAAACGTCCTGAAATGTCCTTATTTTGCGAAATAAATCCTGGAATTCCTTAATTTTTTATTATATTGCTTTGAAAATTTAAATTTTAATTAATAATTTTATATTTTTCAGTAGTAAATTTTTCTTCCAGTGAATAAATTTTTTCTTTCAACTGTTTTTCATGCAAAAAGGAAGAGAAATTCTTTTCTCCTTTTTTGTTCTTTTTAAACAGAAAATAGGATTGTCAAACATTCGTCTCCGCCTCATTTTCAGCCATTGGTCACAAATGTCTGACACCAAAAAAATTTAGTTTTGGATTAACCATTAAATTCTATTTTCTGCCGTTACAGTCAAATGATTCTATTTTTATTATATATACAACTATTTATAATGATGGGAAAATTGTGAGAATTATTTGCCTACCTTTATGCTCATACGTGAAATGCTTATCGTGGCATTTTGAACCATTTTGATGGGTGTTTTGAAGAACATTTATTAGCAAGTTTAGAATTTAATTTTTGAAAACAATTTTCTTTAAAAATGCCAAGGAAAATGAAATTTTCTGATAAACGATTGGAAGTGCAAGATGGGAATAAATGCCTAATTAAGAGACATGGTGTCGAAGTGTTGGAGATGTTCATTCTGCTGAGTGCAAAAGCAAATTCAGTGTTTTAAATATGGGTTTTAGGCAAGTGCTTGCTCATGCACATGGATTAAAACACAAAAAAGCTGTGAGCTCTTACAAAAATTAAACACTATTTACTATCAACTTCATCTGAATTCTTGACAGCAATTGTGGTAATGAATAACAAATCATGGCTTCCCAAAATGATATCAAAGAAAACCATTAAAGGTGAAACCATTTTAGTTTTGGTGGCAATAAAAAATAACTACTCGTTTTCATCTTTGAAAGATTTAGCTAATATTTACAGAGAAATTTTTGATGATTCCTCTGTAGCCAAAATTTCAAATTATTTGAAAAAAAAAAAAGTCAGATATATGATTAATTTTGCACTTGCTATTTATTTCAAAACTCTTTTGTTTCGGAATATCGGCACTTCATATTTTGTTTTACTTTTCGAAGAAATTACTACAAAACAAACAGTTGGATATTTACATCTCATATTGGTCTGATAAACAAGGAAAAATGTTATTTGTTACCTTGAACCACATTTTTTAAAACATGCTAAAGCTAATAAAATTGTAAAAATTTTATTGAAAATAATGGTTTGAATTTAGAAAAATTAATGCAGTTGTCAATGGATGGATCAAGAATTAATTTATCTGTTTTAAAGCAAATAAATAGTGAATTGAATGAGTAAGAGCAAAGTTAACCATTACTATAATAGATTTGTGTACATGTTGCTTACACATAATCCATGGAGCACAACGAAAGGGTATTGATAAAATTGATGGATTTGCTATAGATATTCATCAATTTTTCAAACTATCTCCTGCAAGAATCGGAGATTATCATTCCTTACAGTTGGAAATACTGGAAGAAACCTTATCTAGACTTAGTTTCTTTCGTCATGTTGAGAGAAGTTGATTAATTTTGAACATAAACTGATCCAGTTTGTGAGAGAATCAATGAGCAATATGATGTTCTAAAAGAATATTTTATTGTTAAAGTACCTAAAGAATTGAAATATCCTCTTTCTGATAGACATCTTCAGATTATAAAACATTTGAAAGACCTTAAGACTCTGGTATATAGGCATTTCGTTTCAGTTTTTTTAAAACTTTTGAACCATATTTACTTCTAGTACAAAAAGTCGAACCTTTAGTACATCCTTTAGTAAGTTAAATGAACTTGTTCACATTATTATGTTTAAACTTTTAAATCTGTGAAAAAATGAAGTAAAGTTGCTATAAATTAATGTTGATTCAGGAAAAAATTGATTAAACTTAAAAACAAGATTGAAATAGGTCATGGTGCATCAGCAATACGGGAAAAGTTTACGGATAAAACAACATTTCTACAAAGTATCAGAAGTTGCTGCATAGCAACTTCTAAGCATTTGCTTCAAAAACTTTCTATAACAAATCCTTTACTCTAAGATTTCCAGTGTTTGTCTCTTTATAATAGAAAAGAGTCCAGGAGCTCATTTAGCAGATTAATTCAACATATTCCTCATGTAAATTAAACTTCTTCAGACTTTGCTAAGATGAATGAAGAGTGGATTCTTTACATGTGACTTTGATTGTGAATGATTATGATAATGACCAAAATATCTGTAAATATTGGAATGCAGTTTTTAATATAAAAGATGCTGGTGGTTATATAAAATATCCTATTCTTTCAAGAGTTATTAAAGCATGTCTATCGTTATTAAAAGTAAATTCTCAACCAAAAAGAGGTTTTTCGACTAACAATTCTGTGTTGTGACAAAGGAGAGAGCCTTTTTATCGGAATTAAAAGTTCAAAGTTTACTCATTTGTCATGATGTTATTAAAATGCATGGCAATTCTGTTTCCTCCATTCAATATACCAAAGAAATGATGCATTATATTCAGAAATCTCATGCAGAATATGCATCATACATGCGGAAATAAAAAGATGCAACACAATTAGAGAAGAAAAGAAAGGAGGAGGAAGACATAAAAGTTACTTGTGAAAAAAAGTTTAAAAAATCACACTTGTTAGAAAAATTTATGAACTTGAGAAAGAAAAGAAAAATTTGCTTGATAATAAGTATGCTGGTCAAAAACTTTTGGATGATGCAAATAAAAAAATAGCATGTACTATTAGTGATGGTAATGAGTGTTATGAAAGTTGGACAAATGATGCTATCTGCTGCTAATGCACAGACTGCACCTGTGAATGATTACTTGAAAAAGAGCAGTATAAAATTATCGGAATTAAATGCTAATGCATCCATTTCAAAATGAACATTATTAGTTATACTTATAGATTTACTGCAATATAAAGCATTTATCATGTAACTTATTAATTTTTAGAAAATGTTCAGTATAAAAAGCTTAAATTTCTGTATCATTTTTCAAATTTTTGTATTAAAAATTAAAATATCAGAATTTATTGAACAGTATACTCCTTTCTAATATGTGTTATATTCGTAATACAGAAATTAGTATGTAAAAATAGCATCGGTTTTATTGAATTATTGACATATGTCCTGATATTTCTTGAAAATATTGTCCTGAAAAAAAAAATTCAGTATTCCTATCCCTGTTGTTAATTATGTGTTTAATAGCCGAATGATATTTTTGTTTGAATATAAAATATTGAGTATCTGGAATTACTTATTAACTTCTTATTATTTATTAAGGGATTACTATTCTAATTTTTCTGTTTTATTAAGAAATCTAAAATTATTAAAAATAACTTTTTTTTAAACAGTAAAATTTGCTAAAAATAGAGTACATTAAAAATGTATTAATAGTGAAAATTTTTTAAAAGAACTTCAATTCATTATAATAATTTTTCGTAAAAATATATTTTTTTCTATCTGCTTAGTATTTTACAATTATTAAGCATTAAAATGTATCTTTGTTATTTAATGTAGCTAATCTTTTTAATACCTAATAATTTATATTTAAAAAAAATGCCTTATCCAGATATATTTAGTTGAAATTCTGATACAACAGAAGTATCTCAAACTATTCAAATAAACCAATGTTAAAATTATAACACAAAAATAAATTATTAACAATTATAAGGATAAAAGTTAGTGTTCTAAACAATAAAAAAATAAAAATTAATGTTATGCATTTAACCTAATTTATATGCTAGTTATTGTGTAATAATTGTGAATGTAAATTTTATCTTATTTTTATTATTCTGGACTTCTTACATTTGAGAATTATTGTAATTTGTATTTTTGAATGTCTTGTTTTGAATATTATTTTTGACATTTTAAATGAATTAAAAATAGAAATTATATTTTAACTGAAATTATATTTACTTAAAGCATTTTAATTTTTTTTTTAGGGTTAACCCTTTCATGACACAGAGCACAAATTTTTGCTGATTGCTGAGGCTGGCAGTCTATCCAGGGCCACCTGAAAACAGAAAT
Organism: Latrodectus geometricus; assembly: GCA_026290005.1. Lineage (NCBI taxonomy): Eukaryota > Metazoa > Arthropoda > Arachnida > Araneae > Theridiidae > Latrodectus > Latrodectus geometricus. The sequence continues at coordinate 8,158 of JAPDSC010066686.1, forward strand.
TTACACACAACTTTAACTTAATTGTGTATTTTGGAGGATTTTATTCTTTAAATGGTAATTTCAATGAGTTTTCTATTGTGAATGACATTGGAGAAGTACTTGCTATTGAAATACTTGGCATACAGGTGTTTGAAATGTCCTCACCTTCATTAGATTCTTTATGAACAGAACAATCAGAATATATTATAGTGTCACTGTCACCAGAATATGTTTCAGTATTTATACGTGAAATATTTTATATTTCTGCTATTTCAAGCTCAATTAAGAAATTTTCAATGTGACTACAGTAAAAACAGAATGAACACATGTCTATAAAATCTAATCATTCCTTAAAAATTAGACTGCAAATCAAAATAACCTATGCTCTAGCGAAAATATGATTCTCTTATTTACTATGTGTGAAATTACAGAGCCATCATATGCAAGCCATTTGAAAACACTTATTTCCCCTTATGTTTATATAATCAAAGACCATCAAGAAGTGTATGAGAGTCCTGCTTTTCTCATTTCAAGTAGATTAAATCTATGTGTATCTGGAACCATAAAGACATACAGTGCTGTCTTGTCCCAAAGATTAGATTTTTAAAACATTTCAGGACATTGGCAGCACAAATGTGTAATGATCATGGTGTAAGGTTAAATTCTCTGGTATGCCTGTATGTTGATCAGGAAATGCATGTTTTGCCCTGGCACATATATGTGATAGTCGACCCAAAAATAGTTTTCGCTGTCTAACAGTATGTCTTTTTAGTTTTTTATGGCATTTTGTAGCTTGTTTTCATATGGTTATTTTAAAAATATTAGTTGCATATACTTGAATTTATGTAAATGCTCCACATTTTTATAACAACTAATGAAATTTCACAACTATTTCAAATATCTTATTTACGTACAGAAAATATTTATTATAATTTTCATTTGAACTGTTTTTTATCTCATGATTTGATCTTAAGTGATAAATATAATATAAATGTGTGTGTGTTTTTTTTTTTTTTTTTTTTTTTTGTATTGATCACTTTTTGTACGCCTTTTGTGTTATTCAATCAAAAATTTATTTTCTATTAGCAAAACCCAACTCAGTTTTCACAGAAATTTATACATGATGCAGTAATGAACAAAATTTCTATGATAAAGTAACATTCAAATTTGACTTTGATGTATTGAACATTATCCTCACTCACTAAATGACCTATTTTACTTGAGTTACTAATTGATTTTAAAAAGTAACTCAGTAAAGTAGGATATTTGGTTTGTAATTCATAAAAAGGGAACAATAATATATATCTTTATGTATTGGGCATTATATTTTATTGCTTTCTTGTAAAAGATAATATAGAATAGATTTTTTTGTGAAATTCAAAAAAATTTTACAATTGATTCTATTGCATCAGGTTTTAAATTATTTTTGTAACTTTAAGTAACTTTTACTTGAAATTTTAATAAATGCTGTTTTCATATTTAAATAATACAATTATTATTGGTCATATGAAACCTCTAAGGAAAGAATAGTTAATAATTTCTTGATTTAAAAATATATTTCAGTAAAATACAATCATAGATAAATACAATTATAAAAAATGATAGCTGAATACATCTGGCCTAACATTGCAATTTTGCCAAGATAACCTCAATAATGGATCTATGATAGGCACCAAGCTTTCCAGTATTGGGCATGCCAAGATAAGCTCAATATTGGATCAATCCTAGGACCCAAGTTTTCCCAATATTGGGTTTACTAAGTTAAGATCATATTGGTCCTATAAGGGGAGCCAATATTTTCCCAATACACCATGATAAACCTTTATTGGTCTTGTAAAGATAGTCTAATTACTACTGATCTTAGGCATGCCAAGATTGTGCCAAAAAGCAAGTTGAATACAATATTGCTACCTATTTGCCTAAGCTGTATCATTGCTTTTTGTTTATTAAGAATTTACTTATTCATTGACTTTAAATTTCCATACATTTTGATTCTTGAAATCTAATCCTTTTAATTTGTTGTTTAATCACCAAGCAATTCTTTTCCTTATCAAGAATGATTTCAAAAAGTCGATGTGTGTTTGTAAGTTTGATTTTTCTTATATTTGTAATAACAAAGTTTGATTATTATGAAAATTTGTAACCATGAACCATGAAATTATTAACCATGAAACTACTCCAAAATCCAATGTTATATATAAAGTAACAGTAATAATTTGGCTGTTCAAATATTTATCTACATTTATTTAGTCACATATAAATTCATCAAAAAGAAGTATTGTTATGATTTATATGGCTTCACAACACTTTAGAGATGCCCCTACAATTAAAGTTTTTTTAAATTTTGTACATAGTGATTATGTATATAGTACTTCTATACTGCTTTTTATAGTATTTTAATTTAAGTTTCCATTCGATTTAATAGCATATTTCTATCTATATTTTATTTAATAACATGTTTTGCCTTTAATTAGGATTATAATTGCGATAAATGCTGACTTTAAAAAGATGCTCATTTGAAAGTTTATTAAAAATTTTGAAAACTCATTAAAAAGTTTTTCTAATATTAATATCAACATTTGATAACCATGAAAATTCCTATTTTTTAAGAACATTATATTATTAAGTCTTATTGTATTACGATTTATTTGACTTTACAGCACTAGACTTTTAATTTATTTATTTTTTATATTTTCTACATTGCAATTATGTATACAGTATTTATATACCATATACTAATAGTTTTGAATCGATTTATTTTGATATATTTCTTCAGTACATTTTTTATTTAAAATTTTGGTTAGAGAAAAAATTGCTTAATTACTCTGCTACTCATTGGTAAATTACTCACCATGTTTTCAAAGAAGGAATAAATTTTTTAATTTATAGATAAACAACTGTCTGTTAGTAGTACATATTAAAAACAGCTTTAAATTTCCAATTTAAGTTTCATTGTGCAGGGAAATTCTATTAAATTAATTCATTTAAATCAAATGTAATTATTAAAAAAAGTATTTACTCTTATGATTAGCTTACTAAATTTTATCTATATAATATTGTACAGAAAATTACACTGGATAAACAATCAGGATAAACGAAATGTTAAAAAAATTTTTTTTATAACTTATGTTGTTAATGAGTTACAGTAGCTCTTTATATTGCAGACCATGTTTTTTTCAATTTTATTTATTAGGATTTGTGTGCAATAAAATAAAAATTGTTCAACATGTTTACATTAACCATGAAGTTATTCTTAAATTCAATATTATACATGCATTAAGTTATTTGCATATTTATCTCAGTCATAAATTTATTCAAAAAGTAGGCTTATTTGTCTATAACCTACCAAGTTTCTCTGCACTTAAGAATGGATGAAAGTTTTCACATTTTAAACAAAAATATTTAAAGTATTCCTTGACATATAAAATTCTATCATGTGGAATACATGTGATGAAAATCCTAAGACAAAGGTTTTTGATCCCAAATTAAAAGCAAGTGCAAATCTAAGGAAACTACTAGCCATATCAAAATAATATTCATATGCCTAGTAGTTCATAATGGCATCATTTTTATTGTGAGGGCATGGAAATAAAATAGAGACTTTTTCTCTTTTTAGTGATCTCTTTGCCTTTATAAATTTTAACGCATTATTTACCAATACACTCAGTGCCCAATTAGGTTGAATTAGTGAGTGCATTACATATACTAGGATTTTACACTAACCAATTAATAATGCTTTAATAAAGTAATCAATTTAGAATGATTTAAAAAATAATAGTTATAATAAGTAAATTAGCATAATGTTAATTTTGAGATTGAATGACAAATGTAATAATTATTTATTGATAAATGAGATTAAAAAGCATTTCATTAAACAAAAATATCCAAAACTAAAAAAAAAAAAAAAATGGCATAGCTATAGAAAAAAGTGCTAATAAAATTCGATGTTATTACCATTTTTTGTCTCAACCCTTTGACCACATTTGACAAATCAGAACGTCATGCATTAATTTGGCCAAAGTCGCAGATGACGTTCTGACATGCCATTAAAAATGAGACAATATTTAACATGTTCATTCTCCTTTATTTCAAAGTAATTTCTATCTACCATACTCTCCAAAATATTAATAAAATTTGCTTTTTATTATTCCATTATTATTAGATTCCAAAAAATTATTCAAATAAATGTGCACCCAAAGGGTTAACCCTTCTTTGCATAATGGTGGAAATTTCCGTCATAACCTATAATGCCCAAAAATTATATAAAAGAACAAGTTCACTTTAAGTTGATCATGTTTGGATACCTTTTTAATGTCCATTGCATAAAAAGAAACATAGCTGTCAAAAATAAACAAGTGTCATTATGAGTGAAACGAGCTTAAAGTTGTCTCATTCCGCTGTTTGTTGTAGTTGCAATAAACGTATGATTTCGTTTATAATTTTGTTTTATTATATTAGAGTTTCTATTGCTAAAAAATTGAAAATGAGTGGAAGTAAGATTTGTAACACGTGTTTCTGTTATTTTCCTCTTTTATTTCTATTTAGTACTAAGCTAATGATCTAACTTTGAATGATGATAGAAATTTTTAGCATATTGTTATTTGCTAAATTTATACTATAAATATATACTAAGATATTTTTTTAACCATTTTTCCTTTAATTTTGAACATGAATTATATTAACTTGATTAATTTCACCAATAAAGAAAAAATCATGCAAAGAAGGGTTAATATTATTTATATTGGCTCATGGATTTTCTACGCAAATGAATTTAATCACTTGTATAATTTCAGTTCCCCAGAAATAATATAATTGTCATTCACTCTAAAATATTGGCCATATATAAATTATCCCTAATCACTAAAAAAAACAACAGAAATTTTAATTCTTATTTTATAAAATTTTTAAAAAATTATTTATAGGATTTCTTTTTATTGAATAAGTAGTGCAAAACTTACGTGTATTGATTCTTCTATCTTACATAAAACAATACTTGCATAAAAATGAGTATTCACATGTGTAGTCAAAAATATAATACTTTTAAAATAATCAGGCTTAAAAAATGCTTAGGCATGAATATTCTCATTGGCAAGTACTAATGGTTATATTTAAGTGTTGGTGATTACATCGAAAATATTGTATTTAATGGATCATAGTAAAAGTAACTCTTTAAAATGATATATTCTTAGAATCATATTTTATACTTTTAAAATAAATTGAATAAAATCATTTACATTTGGTGTAACATTATTAGCACTTGTACCACAAAAGGGAAACAATATTTTCTATTTTGATTTCATAATTTTTGATATCTTATGCAATTTTAGGTATATCTCTGGTAAGAGGCATTCCAATAGTGCCAATGAAAAAAGTTGTAACTCCAGGGTGAGTCACATAAGTTAATAGTTTTTTTTCCATTTTGCACTGACTGCACTAAAATTTTACTGTTAACATGATCATATTTTGAATTGCAATTGCATAAATTTCTCTTAAATGAAGAACGATAAATCAATAAAAACTCTGTATTCAAACTGTTGCTAATTTTAGTATTGCTATAGAAGTTTTATTCTAATTTAAGAATTAAACTGAAGTATTAAAAAAATCTGAATTCTGTAATTTTTAATTCTATTGAAATACTTAAAAAATTTAATAACAATTAGAGAGATCTTATGAGAACTTTTAACTAAGCTTACAATCATTTTTTAATACTTTTCTAGTAAAAAGTACAGCATCTCAATAGAACTTATCATTATAAGTAAGAAATATTAAGAGAATTAAGAATTTTTCTTCATGAGAATTAAGAATTTTTCTTCATGAGCCATGTGTAAAAAGATGATTTTAAGTGTATAATACTATTTGGCTGCAGTTTCTTGCAAAATAAATAAATAAAATAAATAATAATAATAATAAAATTTAATTGGATTAGAATTCACTTATAGATAAATATTTAGTAAAATGAAAAAATGCAAAACATAAAAATGTGATTGTAAATTTTATACACAAAAATTGACAGTTTTAAAGAACACAAAAATGCTATTTGTTTTTAATATTAAACAAATCAAATTTTTATATTGCTAATATGACTACCGTATTTTCCTGTATATAATCCGCAGCGGCGTATAATCCGCGGCAATTTTTTTTTCGGCTAATAGTCTAAAATATGTACTGCTGATATTATAAATGTCACATAAAATAAAAAAAATGCACAGTAGGATTAAGAATTTAATAAATTGTATAGGATAAAAAGTATTTTTTATGAAAAATATCAGTCTAGACCCAGTTCATCGCCAAGTGTGATAAACTTGAGATGAAAGCACGAGATCGATCAAAAGCGATAATTTTGAGAAGATAGTCTTGTAAAACTTATCGATATTTAGCTTCTAATAACTTTTAAAACGATGTTAGACATATTTAAATTAATATGTATTTGCTTCGTTAATATTTAAATGAAAGAAATGGATTATTTACAAATTGCGCATTTTATACAATTTTTTTTTTTTATATAACGCGCGTGCTTTGTTTTACACTTCACATTAACCCATTTGACGCCATTGTTTTTATTTGCTTTCGCTATAGCTTTTAATTTAAAATCTGCTGTGTAACTTAAAAATTTTCGCTTCCATATGACGATATACGAACTTGAATATTTTAAAAACGAAACAGCTCACATCAAGGCAAATTGCACAATGACGTTAGCGAATTTACAACTGTAATATCTTTAGGAGGAACCGAATTCGTTTTTGAAAGTAATTGCACAAAGCTGATTATAGTTGAAATAACTCTGGTGTTTCCTGGTATCACCTGTTATTTATTTTATGAAACATATAAAGAGTATTTCTTTCAAAACTTTCTTGTAAGCTTTTCTGATGGATAATGTTTTTTATCAGATAATCCGCGGCGGCGTATAATACGCACGACGAAATTCGGAACTTTTTTAACACATAATCCGCAGATTATATACAGGAAAATACGGTATTTAGAATGTGATTTACATAATAATTAGATCTATATGCTAAATAGCTCCTGTGTATTCAAAATTGATAAGTTGTCAATACTTAGTTGTTTTTACTTCACTTTTTCTTTGCATGTTAATTTTAATATAATGTGATTTTCATCATAAAACAACGTGTTATATTGCTAAATTGTTGAAATATTGCTTCTCAAATAAAAAATTTGTCACAAGTATTAACTTTTTAATGTAAAAAATACAAAATAGTAACATAGCAATCCTGACAATTTTATTTATATAAGGATGCATCTAATGAAGATTTTTTTAAAAAGTAGATATGTATATATTAGAATAATGTAAAATAGTTTGTTTTTAATTTAACAATTCAAAATAAGATCCTTTGTTATCAATATATGAGAGCTGCAAAATGTAGATTACTTATAAGGGTCACCAAAACTAGTCCCACCTTGACTGCCTATATCGGAACAATTGGTTTGCATTTTTGACATTTATCAAAGAAAATCTGCAAAATGTTCTGAAT
>JAPDSC010066686.1:15636-38721 GCA_026290005.1 Latrodectus geometricus
CATTGCATTTTTGACATTTATCAAAGAAAATCTGCAAAATGTTCTGAATTTTCATTTTGTTGACTTCATTTTTTAATACCCTGTAGCTCACAACTGATTAGACCAACCAAAAAAGAATTTTTTACTGTAAAACAACTTTCCAAGAAACGAATCTGAAATTGTTTGATCAATATTTTATGAGCTATCAATCAATACAGCCATCTACCAAAAAATAAATAAATAAAATTAAAATAATGGATTTTTCCCAAACTAATATAACTATATATATTAAAATAATTGAATTTCAAAAATAAAAAAAAAATTAAAAAGAACTTCCTAGCTAAAAAAATTAAATGTAACAAAAAGATAAGATTAAAAGAAATTGTCAGTAATAAATTTCTGTATCTTTCACAATAACAAAAGAAAAATTTGTTGTATTCTGTACACTAAATATAATAAAGCCATTATCAATTGTCTGTCTATGATCAATCAGATTTATATTTAATATATTTATAATGGAAATTCAACAGTTTCACACCATTTTTAATCTAAAATGATTTTTATTCCAATTGAGATCAACACATTTCCCATTATGTAAAACATGCCACCAAGCTACAGTAGAAAATTCCATGTTTCTGACAAGTTGTTAGTATTAGTCTGCTTAAATAAAAGAAAATTATTAATATTATATGTTTCTTTTCTTTTTATCTTAAAACTAATTGAAAGTAGCCTCTTTTTTGTTTGTAAAAAAATGGTAAAAGAAAAACAAATCTAGCTGTATTTCATGTATTTTTCATCGACAGAAATATTTAAATTTTATTAAATTATTTTTGATTATTTATTTCATTTTAATAAGTGTGTCTCAATTAATAATTATATCTGAAATTGTTATTTGGAAGTTAAAAACCGATTTTTTTTGTAGAAATACTTACATATTGTGTTATGTAATTTTTTAATGTGGATACATGATGTTTAAATCTTTATCAATAATGATGGTTAAATCCAAAGAACAGAAAATCTTTTAATAAGGTTCCTGTAATAAATTTTCACATAAATAAAAAGTATAGAACATATAATAATCATCAGAATCTCATTGTATTAGTATAAAGCAAAAAATAACTTCTAATTCTGTTTAAATTTAAATATTTGCAAAACATTTTTATCAAAACAAAAAATTGATTTCTCATGGATATTTATTTTTTAGGTGATGTATGCAAATGAAGGTGTGATTGCCATAACTTTTGAAAATATTGTTAATGAAATTTTTAAATACCCATCATTTGGGCAAAGATTTCATTTGTTTTATGAAAGGAAAGTTAAATAGATGCTATTAAGAATGTAAACCATTGATGAAAAGATAAAATAATACAAACAATTTTTTGCATGATCAACTATATTCTAAAAAATGTTGCACTTTGTAAGTTTTGTATTAATATATAGAAAAGATATTTGTTGAAAATTTTATAAAAATTTACTCATTCAAGGCGGAGGGAAATTAATGTTACATATGAAAACATAACTAAACATGCAAGTGCTATTTCTAATTTTTGACTTAATTGAAATAGAACTAAATATTTTTGTTACAGTTAATACTGAAATAAGTATTTGCTCCTCTGCTAGAGAATTCTTGTAGTTTTGTAATTACTTCAGAAGAAAAGTATTCCCTCATAATATAGCTTTAAATCATTCACCTGGTAATCCTGTAAATATTGAAATGACATCAAGTCAACAAATACAAGAATTAAAATGTCAGTTGAATAGAATTACTCATTTGGTTGATAGTGATTTGGTAACTTTGCAACACATCTTTTAAATATTTTGAAGAAAAATAAAATGTCATGATTTAAAAAACAATTTTAATGACATTTTTAAGAAGTAGAAGGATTAATGTTAATAGAAATAGCCAGAGGTAGGTTAGACATTACAAAATTTTTTAAAATAATCCCAGCTGACCATCCTTCTAAAGTAGATAATAAGGAACATCTAAAACAAAAAAAGAAACCATAGTCCTTTTTCCTTAGTCAGAATGTCAATAGCAATATACGAAATGAATAGTAGAAAGATTTAATTAGTCATCACTTTTTCTTACTTAGTTTTTGGTTACTTCCAATAAAAATCTTCCTTGCAAAATATCTTAGTTTTTGCTTCCTATTTATATTTGATTTTGCATAATTAACTTGTTAGTCATGGAGGTTTCAATCTTCTAGTTTATAATACGGAATTTTTGAAAGTGATTATAATTTTATTATGATATTCTCTCAACGATTTCTCTGAATTTATATAATTCTGATTACACATTTTTGAATTTATATTAAATAAATTTTTCTGATATCATGCACAATTATTTAATTGTCGATAAGATTTTCATTTTTAAAAAACTATTTTGGTACTAAATGGAAAAAGTTTCTTAGCAATGTTTTTCAGGAATCTAAATTTGAAAAACAACGATCACAATCAAAAATACTGCTCCCTCATTATTTTTCAAAAGGAAAATTTTATAATGTGGTTTTGACTGAAATCAGATTTTCTCATAAATATTTCCTTTAATTTATATCCTACTGCATTATATTTTATAATAAATATGTATTCAAATATATTCCGCATAGTTTCTTTAAAAAATTTATGTACCACAGTAAATCTATAATTTAGAAGAAAGATCTTATATTCACAGTAATTAAATCATAATTATGATTTAAGTACTGTGAATTATGATAATTATTTCACAAATAATTACAAAAATTTTAACATCATAATTTGATGTACTAGTTAAAGTCAAAATCTTTTATTGCTTGTGAACAGCATTTTTGATAATTTAAGTTTTCATATTTCTGTATCCTGAAATAAAAGTAAATGTAAAGTTTATTATTTTTACTGTGAAGATTTTTGTAAGAAAAATAGTGAGGGATAAAAGAAAGATTTGAAATATGTAAAATTACTAAGTCGTCCATTGATTTAACTATCAACTAATTTTATACATGTAAAGTATCTCATTTTAAATTACTTAGTAATGTAAATTATATATCATTTAAATCATAAAAATACTTTTGTAAATTTAAAATATTGCTGTTTAAATTCTTATATCCATTTATTGATGAATTCTTTTGGTACCAGAAAGAATAATCTATTTTATTTTGATATAGTAATTTTTTCCCCCAAAATTTGTAGTTATTGATGAAAATCTCTTTTACTGTAGTATCATATTTTGATTCTTAAACCAAGAATAGATTTGTAGAGTTCTCTAAAACAAATATCATAAAAGTTTTACGTTATTACAATTAAGACAGTAAAATGAAGTACAGTGCAATTGTAATTATATTGATTTTCAAAACACATTTAAGGGATCATCATGAATGAAGTATGTTCACAATTTTTACTTAAACTTATTTATGTCAACTTATTTTTACATAAAAACAGGAGAAAAAAATTAGATTCTTATTCTTTTTTCACAGCAAACACCTTGTATACGCAAAACACAACTTTCTATCACATCTACAATTTATTAGAATTAAGAAAGCGAATAAAAAAATATAAATAAATAAATAACTGACTAAGGAGTTAAAAAAGCAGATATTTGAATGTAGTGGACAATTATAATCTAACATGTTATAAAACGTTTCATAAGATAATTGCTGGTCTTTTGTTTTCTTTAAAGTACATAATAAATTCTACTTTTATTTATTATTTTATAAAATGCATATTTGATTTAAAAAAAAAAAAAAAAAAAAAAAAAAAAAAAAAAAAAAAACTTGTTTTTTTTACATTTAAAATCTATTTAATGAACTTCATGTATCAGAACATGAAGAACAATTTGAAGAAGAATTAGTATGATATATAATAACCATATCATTACTATACAATTTATTCCTTTACATTATAATTTAAAAATTATTTTATTTAGAAAAATTACAATTTCAACTAATGATTTCATGATCAAATGAAATGATTTACATCATTCATTTGAATATTCTTATTCTAAAAGATATTAGTAAATAAGTTATTCATAAAATAAATATCTCTCTCTATATTATTTTTTCTATATTTATAAATATGCATTATTTATTAATTTAAAAATGAAATTAAAGATATTGCCTGATGATATTTTAAAACCTTAAAAATTTCCATACACGTCATCTTAGATAATCTGTTGCAGCCAACCAGAATGAAAACATCAAAAGCAATATGCTTCAGAGCTATCTCAAAGGACTCCATACATAATGAAAACTTCATAAGGTATCTTCGCCTTTGAAATTCCACATTTGTATCATGTCATCTATAAAAAGCTGTTTTTTTGTGAGAGATACTGGATCTAATATTCTTCTCATGGAGATAGTGTAGATGTTAAAGATATTGATGACATAAGTCAACTCATTACTTGACTGCTATTCAAAAGTTTAAAGCAGATTTCATTCCTAATTTAATTTATGCATTAAATAAATAAATAAATAATGCACTTAAATACAAAACAGTAGTTTGCAAAGTTATTCCATGCATTAAACATGGACATAATATACGAAAATAAATGCAAATTCCTACGAATACAATTATATGATTAATGATATATTGTTATAATAAATAAATGCATAGATATAACTATAGTTATTTAAACTATAGTTATCTATGCATTTCAATTTGCTGCTGGTAATAAGATCAATATTTGCTGGAAGAACCAAAGTTCAAACAACCATTGCATAAATGTAGAACTTACTTTTCAACTAATAATTACAATAAAATTGACAGGTTTTTAAAATAGTGAATAAGATGTACTTGTATGTAAGTACTGATGTTCAAAATATGCAACAATAAAGAAATAATAGATAAATCTTGATATGATAAAAAGTGTTGATTAATTTACTTTAAAAGTAAATTTTATTGATTGTAATATTTCTTCATTATGTAATATTTTTTGGAGGATCATAAAATTTTCTTTTTAATTCTTAAGTTAAAAAAATATTTCAAATATAGGGATTGGGGTAAAAATTACTTACAAGTAATTCTCAGTAGAAGAAAATATTGTACTGTGAACTCTGCAAGTCAGTCTAAATTTAAATTTCTTATCTTAAATTTTTAGTAACCAAATTATTTTGTTTTATAGCCACATACTTTTATATATAAATGTCATGCTTTAATTAGAGTAAATCCTATCTTATTTTTTGAAAAATAATTTTATTTGCAATATTTTTCCTTTTAAGAGAGGCATTTCAATCAATACTTTTTATAATGAAATGTAGACATATGCTTCAGTAACATTTTATATTATGATTATTTGTTAAAAACATGTTAAATCCATATTATGTAGGTATATGCTTCAGTAAGATTTTAAAGACCAATTTATTTCATGTTATGCTTTTCAGTTACATTCATAAATTTATTATTGTTTAAACAGAATATATAAATTTTTTTATGAAAATACTAAAATTTTGCAGTTTTAAATTTCATGAAAGTAGGTACCTAAAATACTACCAATATCATTTCATTGTAGATGAGAGTTTTTCCTCAAATGAGAATCTGTTTTTAGATAACTGTTTTAAGATCTTACTGGGCATAGGACTAGAAAGTGCTGTGAGATTATTAGAAATTCAATCAATGACATTGTTAAATAGTGGAAGATTACTATTGCATATCTTCTAATCATGAAATATCTTTTTAAATCTGATTATATATTTTTTAAGATACTTTTTATAATTAAGAATCCTAAAGCTTACTAACATGTAATCATTTTTATGTTCCAATTGTGAAGTAAGTATTATATTCTGCTACAATTCATTCTTTTTATTTGAACAGAAATGAAATACTTACCCACAACCAGATTTTGTTTAATAATTTGATAGAATCTGGCATTACTCATTAGCAAAAGTAATCTGCTAGTCAGGATTTGTTTTGCTCATGGAAATTCCTTGCATTTCCTGGAATTAAATAACTTTCTAGGGCTTTGAAAGCCCTTGAAATTTTGGGTTGATTCCTAGAAAATGTAAATCAATTCCTGGAAATATTTTATTTCTTTAATCATTTATATTTTGTTAAGAAAAAATCAATACATTTTTCACATTAATTTTTGAAATTTCTAATTAAATAAGGTGAACAAAATTCTTATATTACCTTTAAGTGTCTATTAGATATAAACAATATCAAAATAAGTAGTTAACTTTTATTAAAATTCTGCTGAAAATTGATTTTTTGTGGATAACAATTTAGTTATGAAAAAGTGATAGTGGCTAAATATGTCACTGATACTACAGTTGAAATATGGAAGGTATTAACAATGTTATAATAAGAAAAAACTTTTTTAATTTTATTGGTGGTGGCAAATAAAAATATCAATTATAATTGGTCACTGAAAACAGAAAAAAGCCTATAAAATAATGTAAAGCAAAGCATAATAATGTAATGAAAATAACCAATTTAAAATATAAAAACAATTTTTGGAAGATAAAATGAATGAACATAGAAATTTACAATATATTAATTAAAAGTCAAATACAAGTCATTGAACTTTCAAAAAACTAACTCTGAAATATATATAACCCAAAGATATATCACAAGATTGTATAATTAAATATAAATAAATAGATGTGTCAGGGATATGGACATGTAATGACTGAATAGTTAAAAAAAAAAACTAGGAAATAAACAATATAAAAAGCTTTGTAATTTTTTTACTAAATTACAACTATGAAAAGAAGAAATCATTTAGATTGAATCTTTATGTAAGCAATATACTTTTATTTTCATTATAAATTTTTAATTATTTTTAGCTTAAAGAAATTTTTTCTATACAAATACACAATATATTTTAGTAGAAAGGAAATCACACGCATATATAAGCATATTTACATGCTAAACTAATAAGTTGAACCTAAATTTATGAATTTTACAGTAATAAACTTGAAATAAAAATATCTAAACTGATAATATATCTAAAATTAATATTGAAGCACATAAAGGAATTTTTAAAACTAAAATCATTAAAAAAATTGCAGAAGAATTTGTTTTAAATATTGAACTTTTCCATCAATATTCAATAAGATGCCCAAATCAAAGTTGAATATGATGGAAATATTAATGTAAAACTTAAAATTTTTCATAAGAAACTTTCCCATTAAAAGAATATTAAAACATAGCAAGTATCATAGTTAATGTAGCACAATAATTTTTAAAATAAGGTTTTAACTAACGTACATCTAAATATATATATATATTTGCATTAGACTCACATGAAATTTGAAAAGTAGAAATTGCTGTAATTTAAAAAAAAAAAAAATAGTTTTATCTTTTGATTAAATGCTTTAAAATTTTGCATTGTTATTGTCTTTTAGTGTGACATATTCCTGTATGATAATAATTGAAATATTTAAAACAATGTTATCTATTTTAAAATTTTCAGAAAACATAAAATTTTAAAATTTGATCAAAATTAAAAAGAAAAAAATATATTTTTTGACTAAAAATATTGATAATTAACATGCATATGAATTGTGACATTTCAATAACCTTAATAATAGAAATATGATGAAATAAGTACCTCAACAACCAATATTAAATTTCAATTCTTATTATTATTGGCTGAAAGTAATGATAATTTTATGTCTGAAAATATGGGTAGTTAATATTTATATGAATTGTGAGACATTTCAAAACCTTAACAGGTACGATGAAATAAATGCCTGAACAAACAATTTAAAATCTTAATTCTTATATTTAAAGCATTTTAAGGAAATTCTTTAAGAAAGGACATGAATAATTTTTTTTAAGTTTAGAAATGTTGGTAGATATAATTGGCAAATGAAAAATAACACAAAAGTTCCACATTTCCAATTTTACTTGTGTTTAGTATTGTTCAAATTTAATTATAATAAGTATAGTGAGATAATTATGGCACACCTTGTAAATATGCTATTATTTGTATTATATGAAATTATTTTCAAATGGAATTAAAAACAAACTGAACGAATATTAATTTTCTAGGAATAATTAAAATATTAATTGCATAAAGAATTTTATTATGATTCCACTTTTCTGAAATTCAATTGGACTCTTCATTTAAGTCCTCAATTATTTTCGAACAGGATCTCCAATTTTAGCTTCAATTGTAAGTTACATTGCAATTGTAACTTAAAGAAAGTTTAATATAAGTAATGTATTTTCTTTCTAAAAACTATTTTATTATTTCATATTAATAAAAATAAATTTTATTAGTGTAACAAACACTAATAAAAAGTTTTACTTAAATTAAAATTCTCACATAATAGAAATAAATTAAAAAAATAACAGTTAATAGTTATCTTGAATTTTTTTTTTTTTAAAGTGATTTGCTATCAAATTTTAATTACATTCAAAGTATAAACATTTTTTTTTTTTGAATGTTGGGACAGTTTTTGTATATTTTTGTGAGCACAAAAAAATAAAAATTAAAAAAATGTTTAAAATTATATTTATATTTTATACCATAATAGAAAAAATATCACAATTCTTAAAAAAAGAAAATAAATATTAATGAGCAGCTGAGAAAAACACTGATTGCAAATTAAAATGAATATAATCCTGGTAAACAAACACACGATTCGTTGAAGTCAATCGCCAAGTTTAGTTTTTTAGCAAGGAAGTTAGGAGAAAGCCGACCGGAACGGATCCGTGACGGCGTTTCCCCCCCTTCACACAGATGCAGAAGTTTTTCAAAGCGGTCCCGAACGGAGCGGAAACGTTTCCGGCTGAAACCGGTTGTTGATTTTTTACGATAGCTCGAATGCTGACCTGTCTTCTAGAAGTTTTATTATTTTTGTACATTCTTGGCAGTGAAGCAGACTATTTCAGATAAATTTTGAGGTATAAAGGAATCAAACTTAAAATTTTGAAAAACACAATGGACATCGAACAATTGATTAGGGAAGTCCACGCACGTCCAGAAGTTTGGAATCAGAAATCTATAAACTATTATAATAGAGATATCGTCGCTAAAAAGTGGATTGAAATAGCGAAAGCTTGCGATATGCCATGTAAGTTTTATTGTTGTTAACACATTCTATATTTTCTAGCTTAATATAAATTTGACGAATACCACGTGGTCGTACATTAAATCTTTAGGGGGTTGTATCCATAATGAAAATTAAAACGATGAAAATGACGGTATTAGCGAGATTTTAAAAAATATTTATATCAATACATTCCAAGATAAAAGATAGATGAAAATAATGGGTTATTTGCTTTGAAGTGAATAAAATACGTTATTTACAACAAAATCACAAAACTTTTCTAATTTATTTCAACTTGAAAATATTAATCGGATGACTTACTGTTTCTTGTAAAATTAAAGAAATGATTCATTCAAAGTGATTCATTTCCATTTATATTCACATAAAAGTATTAATGGAATATAAATAAAAAATTAATTGCTGTTAAGATGTTTTGCTATTACACACATTAAGTTTAATCAAATTCATCTTCTTTTAATACTGATTTGAAAAGATACAATTAAAAGTTTTTAATTAAATTTTAAAGGTTAAGGAATATTCTATATTCTAGTTTATAATATATGGAATTTACGGACTGAAGTCAAATAGAAAATAATTTATACTACTCTGTCAATATTTATTTTATCTAATGTGATACATTATTTATAAAATAATTACATAACTGATCTATTAATTTGAAAAATTTGACTGGTTTTAGAGAATTTTTTCTTTTGATTATCCACAATGATTTTTTTTTCTCTATGAAACTTAAATTTTTTTTAAATATTTAAAACATCTAGAAAAATATTATTCATTTGAGTAATTACCAAAATTCATCATTCATAATTTTGGTAAATTTGGAATTACATGTTAATACTACTGATAGAAAATAATGACTTTTTCTATAAATATTTAAGTTACCATTAGCAGTTTTTTCCAGGAGGCAAATGTAAATTTTTAAATATTCATAAAAAATAAATTTTAATAAAAACATGATTATGAGCTATTTTATTCAGACACATCAATCAGCTAAATCATTGAGATAAGGCAACTACAACAGTACAATGTGGATTACGTGTCCATAATTCATTAAAGCCTCCAATAGATTTTAAAATTAATATGCCAAATTAATTTTCTGTGGGTCATATCTTTGAGTTCTGAATTGGGTTAAATATCCATAGATTATTCCTCAATATATTGCTTATAAAAAATCTCACAAAAATGTGATAATTTAAACAAAATTATTACATTTTAGTTAATCTCTTAGTTTGTTGTAGTATGTCTTATAATATTTTACAACAGAGAACTTAAGAAAGTTAGCACAGTGCTTGTATAATTTAAAATAATCAAAAGATAAATTTCATAAACATGAACAATTAATAACTTTTTCACATAGTAAAAATATTTATTCATTTATGCTTATATATTAATCTTTAATGAAAATAACAAATTAGATAAAAAAATTGGTACAAGTATAAATGAATATTTTTTAATAGTAAATAAAAAAAAAATATATATATATTTTATCAGTAATCAAGCAGCATTATAAAATCAGTGGTATTTCAAGCCAGAGAAAGGAATACAATTAAATAATGGAAAATAAGCAATAACAGCCTGTAAGTGTGAATTCGAAAATAACTATACTATTGTCTATTAAAATTAAATATATACAAATGCATCAAGTACTATAATCAAAAAAACTATTTTTTACTTACCAAACACTTGACTTTATTGTCTTTAATGTATGCCTGGGTTTATAAAAAAATGTTTATTACTTCATATAAACAAACATTTTAATTCTAAGAAAATTATGTATAATGTACAGAAAGATTTCAAATATTTGCATATGTTTTATAGAAAAAAAATTAGAGGCTCTATTTATATTTTCTCATTCTTTTCCTACAGTTAACACAAAGCAAGTTGCATATTTTAACACTCACTTCATTAAAAATTTAAAAATATTTTTAAAGAGCTACTACTAAACTTCTATTATATTCAGTTAGGCATTGTTAGTGACCATCATTCAACGGTCATTTTTTGCACACAAGGAGTTGTTAGATCATATTTATGAGGATTTTGAAGCACAACAGTAATGTTTAAGATAGGATGGTTGGTTGTTGCATTGTGGTCACTTTGGAAACAAGAGCTGTGCGTGTGACTGGAGTGCAACTTACGCTTTAAAACATTCATGCTCATGAAGGGAATCAAAGGCTAGAGTACTGGGAATTCAGCAGCCAAATCCCCACAAATTTTGTACTGAAGGCGACAGCATTAAATATTCAGCTGCCACTTCCGCATCCAAACAGTGGTTAATATAAAACAATAAAGAGAATTGAACTGCATATTATACACTTGCATTATAAATTTATAGTGCTCATTATTAGAACTTTAAGTAAATACTGTTTAATATTCTATGAGTTGCATATTTCTTATAAGATACTGAAAACAAATTTAATATTCAGTTTCATCAACAATAAGAATGAGAGAAATTGGTAATTCATGCATCTAAAATTTTCTGTACATGGCATAACATTAAATAACGCTAACCTCCTTTAAATCATTATAATCTAAAACATTTTTTGGTACTTTTAAATACCAATTATCAAACATTTTCTGTACTTGATAAAATCTCACAAATATTGCATCACCAACCCAGAAGTGATGACTACAGTTGAATAATGAAGAAAAAGGCTAAAATATTGAACATTTCATGGACTTGACATACATATTGGATGTAAGTGATTTAAAATCTATATTAAATAGTAAATGATGGTAAATTTAGCTCACTGCAAGAAATGAATTTATAATAATGTCTCATCTACTAATTTATTTCAAGTTAACTAAACAATGGTATGACTTAGTTACACATTCATTCTCATTTATAATTTTTTTTAAGATCTGTATTGTCAATGAAAGACCAATAATAAAAATATCAAACATCATCAGATTATGTAATTTCTATTATTTTCAGTTTTCTTTCTTTTTTTCTGAATTATCAATTTAATTATATTACAAGTTGAAAGACAATAAAATTATTCTGAAAAACTATAAAATAAGAATTTGACTATTTTTCATTCCTCTTATCTTTTATATTATCAGAAAAAATATTAGTGTCATGCTAGTTATATATTTCTATTTGAAATGAATATCAGCTATAATATCAAGAAAAATTAATGCATTCTTGCATTTACTTTACTAAATCTCTCGTTAAGGGAATTTTTTAAAATGTAATACATATGTGCGAATCTATTAGAAAATAATTTAAAGCATCCAAATTAAAAAAAAAAATAAACTTAATACACAAGCAAAACTTGCGTATAAAAAATGAATCCTATCACACATGAAAAAATATTTTCTTTAGTTACACTGTGTAAGAATATATTACTATTTTATAAATTTGAACTTAATCAGTTCAGTTACGTAATGTAATTAATCACTAGGGTATGTTCCAAAATAAAGAGCAAGATTTTTAAAGCTGTTTGACATTTACTCTGATAATAAATGTTGTTTCTTTTAAGAGCTTTTTTTTTTAAAAAAAAAAAGAAAAATTTTAATATAAACCCATTGAAGAATTGAAATGACAGCAAAAGGTACTAGCTTTCATTTAAAACTATGAATATCCTACTACCATTATTTTACATATTCAAGATCAAATATAATTTTAAGTAGTCAATCTACAACACAATGATAGTTCACATGAAATTAGCATTAAATAATGCAATGAATGTTCTTGGAAATCATTCTTCATCATTCAGTTTTGAAAATAGTTATGCTTAAAAATAAACAAAACAGATGTGAAAAGATTGTAATTTTCTAGAAATTTGACATTTTTTTTTATAATAATAATAAAAAACAGATTTAAAAAAACCTCTTTTGATAAAATTTTTGTCACAGATTGTAATAATACAAATTTTGAGATATAGGTAGGTGAACACTTCTTCTAATAAAACATTCAAAAAGATCATAATCTTACACAATAATGATGCACATTGATATTAGGATGAACACAAAAGTTAACTTGCTATTAATAAATCATTTTATATTAAATTTAAATTCATGTAAAAAAAGTTTCAATTTTTATAATAACGAATATTCACATTTTAGATTACTCAACAAAAATGATAGAAACCAGGTACTATATATAAATTTTAGCATTTTTAAGTTTATTTTTTTAAATAATCAAATTTATTTTATGCTAATTTTTATTGTCATTCATAACAAAATTTTAAAATAAAATGCTACAATTCATGCTTAATCAAAATTCTAATTCTCAAATCATAGATATGATTGTTTTGAATCATTAATAAAAAATCTTCTAACAGAGGTTTTAATATTAAGAGCAATATTTAATCATAGGCCAAGGCTGTCTCAACAAGTTTCCACCAACTGATTTAATCAAGTGCTACAATCCGCCAACAGTTAATTTTTAATGTTTTTCAGATCTGCTTCTACATAATCCAACTACCTAGAATGAGATCCTTTTTTCCTAGTACCTTCTATGTTTTCAGAGGTCACATTTTTAACAGAATCCAAATTGTCGCAACTAAGAATATTGCCCAAACTATCTGACTTAATGATTTGGACAATATTAGATTGTTTATATTTTCTTTAAGTTTCATGGTTAAAAAAAAATTAATGTCATTTTTTCAAATGCGGATGAAAAAAAGTTGTGTTTTTTTTTTTTTCAAAAATTAAGTTTTTCATATTTTTGTTAATGGCCAGCATTCACAACAATACAATACGATAGGTTTGGTAAGAGTTTTATAATTTGTCTTGAAATATAAGAACATTACTTAATTTTTTACTTCATAACATTTATTAGCTCTAAATAATATATTATCATTTGAAGTGGCTGTAAAGATGTGTAAACTGATCAATGCTCAGAAAATTTAAGATTTACCTACAGTGGGAGAGAATTAAGTGCTTTGCTTGTTATAGCCACAAATTTCGTTTTACCCTCATTTATGGTTAGTCCAATGCCTCTGGCTGCAGACACCAGACTACAACCACCTGGTTACAGCTGCCAATGTCAACGGTATCCATATATGGCAATAATTGTACAGATGTCTGAAAAATAGAGCCTCTAGGAACAATCCCAGCATCTTAAATAGTTTTAAAGGACAATGTTAAATACAAAGCAATAGCATCACCTTGTTTTAATCCTTTTCAGTGTAAAACGCATCTGATAACTTAAACTCTTCATTTATGATGACTTAAACTCTTCATTTTACTCTCCTTAATGTCATTCTAGAGGCCAAGTAGTTATCTAGAGAATCCAAATTCAAGCAATGTGCATCATAGTTTACCACAATAAATGCTATCATAAGCATAAGTTAAAAGGCATCAGGTGATAAGTTTTTCCAAATTTTGTCTTATATATTGAATTTGATGAAAAATTAACTTATGAATAAATTGCCAACAACTTTGGTTGCATGCAGTAATAATCTGACAAAAGGAGACTTCAAATGCCACATTAAGGAAGGTATTGTCTCAATAATAATTACAATATTCCAATCTGTCTTCATTTTTAAAATTGGGACATATGGAACTCTGTTCCCAGTCAATAAGCATCTGCTTCATAGTTTATACCAATTTGATTAATTCAAATTACTCAATACTTTAAGTTTTGCCTTCATACCATCTGGTCCCACAGATCTATATTTAAATCCTTAATGGCTTTCTTCACCTCAAATAAAGATGGTGCATCATGCTCCATATTTTGATTGCTATTAATAATATCCATAGCAGTTATTTGATCAGTCTCCTTTCTTGGGAGATTACTTTCTACGGATCTCTAAAGAATTTTCTCCAACAGTCATTTTGATCTTTTCTGAGGTCTCCATCAGCCTTTCTACATTAAGCTTCAGTACAAGAAACAATATAAAATGTTAATTTTCTGATTAACTTTTTGATTCTTTGGGTTTATCATTTCTCAATTTCATTAAAATCATTACTCTATATATATAGCCTTTTTAATATGAAGCTTCTTCTCAGATTTTAATAATTTTCCTCTGCTCCTCTAGTACATAGTTGTTTTTGAATCATTAATTTCTAAGCTTTGTTTGCCTCTTCAGTAATTTTAATATAATCACTCATACCATCCATGTCGTTTTTTTCCTTTAAATTCTTATAACACATCCTTTTCAATATCCATTATTTTTATAATATGCTTCCACAAAGTTCCCATTTTGTAACATTCTACAAAACAAATATTGTCACACATGTATTATAAGTTAAATTTAAACCATATCTCCTACATTTTGAGGCATTTATAAACATACCACTTCTCATCTCTAATTGCTTTATTTTGGTGAAAAAATAAAAAATTTAAAAATGTTCACCAAAAGTTACAAGAATGATAGGCCTCAACTTCTTCTAACGTAAAAATAAAAATGTTACATATTCAATTATATACCAA
Organism: Latrodectus geometricus; assembly: GCA_026290005.1. Lineage (NCBI taxonomy): Eukaryota > Metazoa > Arthropoda > Arachnida > Araneae > Theridiidae > Latrodectus > Latrodectus geometricus. The sequence continues at coordinate 30,979 of JAPDSC010066686.1, forward strand.
AGAATGTATTTGCTTTAAAATTTCAATTTGTTAAATTTTTAAACTATTAACTAAAGAAATGAATGATTTAAGCTTTTGGGGTAAATTAGATTTGATTTAACATAACTAGAAATTGAATCTAAAATTTCAAATAATAGAATTTAAGATTTAAAGACTCAAAATGCACCTGAGGTTATAAATAAGTATTTAAAATTATTTTTTAGGTGAAGCTGTTCGATGCAAGTGGAAACACTTAAGAGATCATTTCAGAAAAGAATTCAAAAAGAACATGGAAACTAAAGACAAAGATCAATCTGAGAAGTACGAATCTCAATGGGTATGGTACAAAAATCTCTGGTTTCTTGGTGATCAGTTAATGACAAAGAAAATAACACAGCATCAATATCTTTTTGGAGCATTAATAAAGCATAAGAAATCAATGAACAATGAAAATTCCAACGATGTTTGTGAAGAGAATCAGGCTGCATGTAGTCAGGAAGAACATTTAACATCTAGCACATTTGAAAATGTTTTGAACAATAGCTTCCAAGATGACTCATCAATGGAATCTGAAGGAAAAATGCTCAGTGCTCACTTTCCAGAACGTGAAACTGGAACAAAGAGGAAAAGAGCTAAGCATTTTGATAGCATAAGTCACCAAAATTCAGATGACACCTATCATTTTCTTATGAGCTTAATGACGCCTTTAAAATATCTGCCTTATGACAGACAGATGTTAGTTAGACTAAAAATACAAAATATTGTCACGGATGAAGTGGCCAAACTTCAAAATAATGATATGTTATATCCAGTCGAGCTTAAAACCAATTACAGTGATGAGAATTCTTCGCCACTATCGCCTGACATAGTTATTAGTGACATGTCATGTGATAATGAAAATTTGTATAAATAAATTGAAACCTTTTTTTGCATACTATTTGTAATTTTTCATAATTGTTTTGAGCTGTTGTTTTGAGGGCATGAATATGAATTTTCTGAGAGTATGTTATACTAAAAACCAAATTTTATAATAGAATTGATTAAATGGTATTTGTTTAAGCATATTGTTTTCTTATCTTATAACAGTTATTGCATTCGGTTTAACATAAGAAAGTATACCTGAAGTAAAGTACAACCTTTAGTTATGAGTTTATTATTTTTTTTTATTAACTGTAAATTTAGTTAGCCACACTTCATATTCAAATTGTATAAATAGGAAATTTACCACATTCAAGCTTTTTTAAATGTTTTTTCATGCAGTTGTACAAAATAATAAAATTACAAAATCAAAAATAAGTTTCAATACAGTATAGACATTGTGAATTTTATTTCTATATTAAAGCAAGTAAATACAAAATAGCACAGAAAAAAATGAACTTATTTCAGAATATTCATTTCAAATTTAACAGTAGAAAATTTTGAGTTAAGAGGATACATTAAAACACAGTACAAAATTTTGTTTCATTTTCATGTCATCAAGGATGCCATTCAGAATCAGTGTCACTGCTTCCATAAAAACTAAAAAACAAACTCAACATTAGTTAAATACTTTATAGGATTTTCAAGAAATTTTCTAAAAATATCTACTGTATACAATTCAAGAATACTAATAATTTATACAATAGTAAACATAATAAAACAAATCAATTCACAATATAAATAGTTTACATAGAAATCTAATTGGTTCATTAAAACTAATGAGTTATGTTGAGGAATCTAATAACAGCATTTTAATTTGAAAAGCCACTTTATTTTTATTTCTTTTTTTAAGATTACTTTTTCAACATTTTAGATGCAATCATGACTGTGTAAATATATTTAAATGAACACTATAGTTTTTGAGTCAAGGAAGTCCTTTTTAAGTAAAATATTCAAAAACACTTATTTAACTCATGGCTGTCAAGATTTTTCATTCAAGTCAAAATAAGTTCATGAAAATAGTTAAATGCAAACTTTGCTGACAAAAATAGTATTGGGATGGGATAATTTTACAATGAATTAGAAAGATGAAAATATTTATTTATGGTCAATAAATATCATGATGTATTCACTAATACCACTGAAAAACTTCAATACTGTTGTATATAATAATAGTCAAATATCCAGATTCTTTAATTTTTTTTTAAGCCAATTTAATGATTATTGGAATGTTACCTAATTTAATCCTATGAATATAATTCAATATGAAAAATTTAACCACTTTATCACAACGTAGAAATAAGTTCCACCCATTGTTTTTGTACTTTGAAATTGTCATACATAGAATTTCATCAAGTCAATCAAAATGTAAGTATTTTACTACAGTGCTTTCTCTCAGATTATGTTATATAACCTATTACAAAATAAATTCTTAAACTTAAAAAAAAAAGTCTTATTCATTACACTAGATAAATAATCACTTATATGAAATAATATAGATTGAAATCTATTATTTTGAATTTTACCAATTGCAACATATTGTTCAATTTCTAAATTTCATAGCATTTGAAATTCAACCTATTATACAATTCAGTATAATATTGGATTTTTAATAAATGCAATTCCATGAAGTGCTTACACTTCCCTATTACAACCTAGCTTCATGTGATAACAATAAAGAATTGATATAATTTCTCAAAATAAACAGAAAATAGAGTAAAACATACAATAAATTAGAATAAAATAATGCCACTAATTAACAATGAAACAATAACACAGATTTTCATTATGATTTGTTTATGATTAAACAAACAGCTGCATATCCTTTATAAAGCTACTGGGTAAAAGTCAACTAGGCAATTGCATTAAATAATTAATATAAGATAGTAACATAAGTTTTTCATTACAGCTAATATTAATTGTGAAAACAGTTTACATTGTCGTGTTCATTTCTATTTTGTTGAATAATTTATGGTATTTAAAAGACTTTCTTTAAAAAACACTGCATTGTGATACTTATAAAGACACCATTCATTAGTACAAGGTGTGAGAAATGGAAGTATCAAGCTACCCCCCCCCCAGATTAGAACCCTCGTTTAATTCTAGTACTGTTTCAAAAATTTAGCTATATAGTATCACAAAATCATGCATACAGCTTCAGGTACTACTGTCATAACATAGCACTCAAGGTGGCTTTCTGATGTTGTTCCCCAGCATGAACTTTAGGAAAGAAACCAGTATTCAACCAAAATGAGAAGTAGGACATTAGTACTATGCATTGCATAAGCTTGGTGTACAAATTCAATCACAAGGAGCTTCATGAGCTAACTGAATCAGATAATGCTAGACCACATGTGTCTGCATTCACTGGCTAGATTTGAATGGGATATTTTACCACACTCATCATATAGCCTTGACATTGCTTTTTCAGACTTCTACTCACATTCAACTATATCTTGTTGGTGCTATCTTTGATTTGGCACAGAACATCTGCATGAAATTGATCTGTTTTTGGACTTGCAGCCATCAAGTTTCGGGATTGAAATATTTAAAAACAAAAATTCATTGGCTGAAAATCAGTTTTTGGTTGTGATTACTATCTACACTGAATGTACTTCTTTTATGGTATTTTTATAACTTTACAAAGAATTATTTTGGTGAAAAACTTTCTTTCAGTCCAATATAATGCAATGAAATACAAGAAAGATACTAAAACTGCAATCAAATTTTGTATAAAATTTATGTAATGGAATCTCTTTTAGCACAGTATGCTGTTGTTTTAACACACTTACTGCAAGAATAAATGGTAATATGCTATTTTTTCTTTTGATTTCCTAATCTTTTACAAAAAAATACTTGAAATTTAAAAAAGGCACTTGCAATTTCTGTAAAATATAAACTGACAAGCTTTCATCTTCATCTATGCTCACTTATTTTTACATTTTTTATACAAAAGGTTAAAATCAATATGCACAGTAAATATATCAAATACCTGATTATGTTCAATGAACCATTATATTAGGATAAAATTTCTGTTTTTGTACACATGTTTCATTGTGACACAGAAACTGATGCTCTGAATCAAAGGCAAAATTTATTTTACACATTCTGTTGTTTTTAGAAATGCATGAAACATTTTCAAAGAATAATGTTGTAGGTAACTATCATATCAATTCCTTTACATTTCATCAACATTTGAAAACAAGAAACATTTCATCTCATGCCAAGTATACCTCACTCCTTTTTGCTTTGAATATAGGATAAGATAATCATAAGTTGAAAAAATGCATTTAAAATAGCATCTTTAGATTTTTAATAACTGATTTATCCAAAATTAAAAACCATCTATAAAAAGCTTAGCATTTTATACATGGCAAGATTTTTAAAGATTCATAGTTAATACTTGACTATATTCACTTATATTGTAAAGCTTAAAGTGTGCAATTTTTATTATTATTTTTTTTTTATGGAAGAGGCAATATTAGTAATCTATCTCAACTATATTTAAAATAGCTTATAGTATACACCTTAATGTTGCATACACATAGAGTGAGTTTCAATGTATGCAAAAACTTATACATTTTTGCATGGATTTAGAGCAAATTTTTTTATTTTTTCAAACCTGTTTTAGAGTTTGCAATTCTTCATTTTTGTAGCATGAGAAAAATTCACTCAACTTCAATAAATTAATATATAACACAGTAATATTACATTTCTATGAGCTATTTTATTAATAAATAATATTTTCTAAATAAATATTAATTAAAATATATTTATTTTTGTATCAATGTAAATTTATATACTTTACATGTTTTTTTAATTTTCAGGGAGATGACTTCTATATTAATGTGTAAGTATATAAAACCAAACATCTAGCACTTTTACTGACCTACAATGATTGTTGTGTATTTACACATACAATGTAAATATACTTAAAATACAAATTTATACTTACACTGCATGATGCTGTTTAAATTAATCCAAATTATTTTTAATTTTCAATCAGTAACTGTTGGTCAATAATTAGAAAAAGTTAATTTTTACTGTTGAAATCAAGATTAACATAGTTCTATATATATATATATATATATATGTTACCGTGAAAGTCCAAAATCTGGAGAATGTCGACATTCGCTGGTGAATGTCAACATTCATGTAGTCGCTTGGTGTATGTCCGAAATATTTGCTAGATATCCTCATTTCTCACTTACACCGGCAAATGTCGACATCCACAATGCACTAATGGTGAATCTTGAATATGCGTTTCATCTCTCCGTATTTGGAGAGGAGAAATGCAGATTTGCATTTTCTTATCTCAATATTTCAGGCGTGAAAAACGTCACATGTGTGACGTAACTTATCGCCTCTCTTAGAAAGGCGGAGTGACCAATCACGGTGAGTAGAGGAAGTGTAGAGGATTTTTAACCCGCGGGACAAACCTGACAACAAACAAATTAAAAACAAATTAAATGCTCTAGGCCGCACCTCTTTGTTGACGTTGCCTTCTGTTATCTCCTTTTCGAGCTCTTTAATCATCTTTTCAAATTCCACCAAAGCTTGTCTGTGATTGTCGACATATACCGGCGATGGTCCGAAAGTGTAAGAAATACAATCAAATGTACGGTCTTTCACCAACGTTTTTGGTATGTGTTGACATTCACCGGTGAATGTCGACATTCTCTGATTTCGGTCTTTCACGGTAACATATATATATATTCTAGTAGTATAACTATAAATAAACAAACATTCTTTTTGAAAAGTCATAAAAAAGAAAATATTTGATTTCATTGAAAAAAAGATTATACCACTATCAATAATATTGTTTTGATAAATTGAAAAATGAATAAAAATAAAATACAAAATGCATTACCTGTTCAACAAATCCTCAGTTTTGGCTTCAGCAGCATCAGCATAGGAACTGTCAGAATCTAAGCCACTAATACTAGATTCCTCAGATGCTGTAACATGCCTGGGTGAGTCATCACTGTCACTTTCAACATCATCCATTTCATAAATTGTACTATGACTATGAGATGGTAGCCATTCAGGGTCAGATTCTAAATTATATTGCTCTAGTAAAGATATTGTTCGTTCAAAAATTGGACTACCATTTGCCGACAATGAACTCACAGCAGAATTTGTGGGTTTTTTAACTTGTGTGGCAGCACGTAATCTGGATTTTGTTTTGCGAGCATAATTCCTAGGAGAACTATCATTAGTTGAGGTGCTAGAATCAGCTGTAGAAAGGTAACTAGGACCTGCTGCATCTAAATTATTTTCATCATTAGCTGTTTCTTGAGAAGGTTGTTTGCGCTGTAATGTCCTCTTGCGAGAGGGTAATGGACCATCGATATTTTCCTCCTCCTCATCTGTGGAATCAAGCATACGAGAATTGAGCCTTCGCTTTGCTGGTCTCCTTACTTCAGGCTCATCTTCATCTTCATCATCAATTTCAATTACTGATGGTGATGCATCAACCTCAATAACATTGAAACCACCAACATTTACAGGACTGGATGCACGAGGAAATTCAATACTATCATTTGAATTTCTTTCATAAATAAGATCGCCACTTGCATTAATCCAGAAATGACTTTCATCAGAATCTGAAACATAGCTAGATGAATCTAATGAAGAGATATTAGAGACATCAGAGTCAACAAGACCAAGCAATATATCAGAAGCAGAAAGGCTACTTTCAAATGAAGAAGTCCCAGAAGAATAGTCATTTTCTTTAGAAGCTTTTAATTCACTTTTAAGTTTTTTTATCTCTTGGTTGCTCTTCTTCAGTTTGATGGTTTTCTCTAAAATAATGAAAATAAGAATAAAAGCAATAAAAAATAAGAAATAGATTTTTTTGAATGAAATAAAAATTTAAAACATTTTTTTCAATTAATGTCCTTGAAACAAAATAAATTTTGATGCATTTTTTTCACATATATTTTATTGGGGGGAAAAAAAACAAGATTATATTTCAGGCATTCTTTTTTTATATAAATATTCCATTTGTCTTTACTTTTATGAATTTTTAAAGTTTTTGAATGAAATACAATGGTTATTCATTTGTCACACATATTTCCATTATATATAAAGATTTGAATAAAAGTGATTCAATAATTGCAAGTTACCTTTTGGTACCCAAAAAGTATTAAAATATACTGATTTAAATGATTCAAAGCATTGAAAAGATAAGTTTCATTCCATGAAATTGTGAAGTCAACTGTAGTTAAATAAATGGCTAAGTATCTTAAAAACATGATTATGAAACATAAAAACTAAAATCACACAAGCCCTCTCTTATTAATGAGAATTTTACATATTTTTTAACTATAAATAAATTATGGCTCTCAATATTTATAACACATAAATTAAATATAATTTTTAAAAATCTTTTACAAAAAAGGTTCCGATTCTCATGAAAACAATTCTATTAGTTTTCTAGGAGCTACATTAAATTTACCAATAGGTATCAATATTCCTAAACCATTATTTTCACCAAATATATCTAACTAAGTACAAATATTACTTTTAAACTATATAAAAATAAAATACTACAAGCAAAATATGATCTACTATGCACTATATAAGAAATGCTTGCAAAATAAAATTCAAATTTAAATTCTTACTCATTTTAATGATGAAAAATCAGACAAAGTATTCACTTATTTTCTTATGTTCCAAAACTACATTTCAAAAATCATATTTCAATTCAATTATGATATAGAAAAAACTTTAGTGTTTCGCAAAAATGTACCTCAATTTAGCAAGCCTTGTTGCAAGATAAGCTTTGTTGTCATATTTTCTTATTTGATACAAGAATATTGTTTTTCACTCTCATTCCTTATG
>JAPDSC010066686.1:39121-54252 GCA_026290005.1 Latrodectus geometricus
GAAAAGAGGGTGTTCGGTGGTATATGCAGAGAAACAAAAAAATTTGTTGTCACTGTTTGTAATAAGCTTAATAAAATTATTGAAAACATTGCAGATGGTATCACAATTTATTCTGACAGTTGGAAAGTTTACCAAACAAATAGCATAGAAAAAGATTATGTCAATGTGTACTTCACAACATTTAATATATGTTATTTCTTGATACTATAAATTACACAGTAGTGACAAATAGCATTGACCCTACAAACTAAATTTGCATTAGACACTTTTAACTTCTCAGGATAAACAACGATAACAAAAACATTTTGGATTAAAATTACTATTAACTACACAATAATTTTATTATGTAGTTATCATATTATCTGTAACTACATATTATTTGAATGAATTTGTTTTTGAAAAATGTCTTGTATAAATAAAACTGCAGCTTTCATATTTTTGACAAATCCCAAATTTTAGAATCCCTCGTTTTAGAAAATACAACTTTTATAACAAAATTATGGTAAAACAAAGTAGTTGAGAGGACAACATTATCAAACACAGACAAAACTCACAATTAACATTATTTAAATAAATTCCCATTTCATTGGAGCTAATATTTAAATTAAAACCTTACAATAAAACTTTAAGGAGGAAGAAATAATATTACATTTATATGGTTTAACAAATACATATAGTAAACAAAAATGGTTAGACCTTTTTTGATTGGTAAGGAATATAGATATTCAATTTAGCTAATATAATCATTTACGAAATAATGAGAAAAAACAATTAACAGATACATACACCAAGAAAACAATAAGATTTTCAAAGTTTTAAAGTAAAGAATACAAAATTTTCAAAATAAAAATACAAATTATATACCATTATATCATTATAACCAAATTATATACAAAATTATATACCATTCAAAATCAAAATGGTATATAAATTCAAATTTATTTTGAATTTATATACCATTAAAAGAAGGAGCAAAAATTTGTTTAGTACAGTTTGATTTTCATGGCAATCAGGATAATTGCCAAATTATGGGGGGGGGGATAAATCAAACAGCCAACCATACACACTTACACTTTTAATTTGCATTCGAACCACACAAAATAGTATACTTTTTTGCCAATTTAATCCATGTAAAAATTGTTGACAATTTTCAATTCACTGAGTAGCAAAACTGATGCCAGGTCATTTTTCTAGGAAAATAATCTACTCATTCACAATAGAATATGATTAAATGGACCTTAAACAACATGCAAGGGAAAGTACATGGAAGTGCAATGTGAAGAGCTGTCAACAAAAAAATGCCTTCAATCTGATATATACCATCAATCTTATATGAGTTCCAGAATACCATTCTTAAACAGCACTGTTTTTCATATACAATTGGGCAGAGGAGTTTACCTCTCTGGAGTGGTGCGATAAACAGCTAAACATTTATCAATGTACTAATTGACTAGAACAATAACATAAGGGAGGTTTATTTTCTATATTTGTTTAAAAAACCAAAAGGTTGAATTGATGGTGCTGGAAAAATAGTCAAAATTCACGAGAGCTCTTTTGTGCACCAAGAAAACAACTCTGACAGAGTAGTTTCACTACAATGGATATTTGGCGGGTTATGTCTAGAAAGCAGTACGAGTTTGTGTTCAGATTCCAAATTGAGAAGAAAGCACACTAATAGTAACAATTTATTCAGACTGTAGGTAACTCTACTAAACAGATGAGCTTGAAAATGCTTCTTACAGCAATTCAACTGCAAATCATACTTTCAATTTTTTTATCTAACGATAGGTATTCACACTCAAAATGTGGAAAAACTGTGTTTAGTTAAATAGTGAAATAAAAGGCAAAGAGCTTGTTATCATCTAGAGTCTTATCTTGTGGAATTCATGCAGTGATAAGGCGAGACTTATAATTTCATATTGAAAGAATTGCTGAGATATGGAAGCCACAAATTATGTGCAAGTGATAATAGTTTGGCGATAATCTTGGAGTCATTTTCATCCCCATCGGTGTGGAAATCAAGGTGTACAATTTGTTTTATATTTATTAAGAAATACAAAGAACACTTGCTATGCATTATAATTTTTCACATTTCAATTTTGAATAAAAAAATTAATATTGTTCTTACTTAATCTAGAAATAATTACCAGTGATATAAATTTAATTACTATAAAAACTTACTTATTCATAATTTCTAAGTCATAGTTATATGCTTCTTTCATTGTTAATAAAAGATTAATTTACACATTAAATAAAGAGTAGCAAAGCATGTTCTTGATTAAGAAATAGTATATGTTTGGTTGGTTGGGTTTTGTGGCGCAAGTTCCAAAAAGGACAAGCTGTGCCGACATATAGCATATGATCAGTAATTCTAATATTAGAAAGTGTTCATATTATTTCTTTATTAATCATCAATTTATTGCTAGAGAAAAAATTCATATTGCTTAAATATAAGCTTTTTCCTATTAAAATCTAAATAAGATTAGAATTTTAAAAATTCCCAAATTTATATTGTTCTCTTATAAGAAAAACACACAATAATTCTAAATGTTAACGAAAAATATGGATTTTTCATTATTAATATTTTTTCATAGATCAATTTATAGCAATATATGTCATAGGATTTTTGGCTGCCCCATAAAATTTAGTAAACTAAAATGGTTATAATTAAAAGTCATAAAATTAAGTGCAGTGAAAAGTTGTTATATGAAGAAAACATAGTTTTATCCAACAGATATAAGTAATTACACTTACGCAGTGTAAGAGTTAACATAGAAAATCATGTCCTGAAGGTAGAAAGCTTACCGCAAAAACTACACGAATTTCCCTTTATGAGTTTCTGGATTACAAGGCATGTAAATTGAGATAGGTGAAAATGAAAGAGTATTTGATACCATTTATACTTTTAAGAGCCTGTGCATGTCCTTCTTAACCTTACAATTAAACTGTTAGCTAAATAAAGCTAAAAGTAGCTAGAGTAACTTGTAGCCATTTTTAGCCAATTGGTTTTACATTTCCAGACAACTTAAGTGCTGGAGATCCATTGGAAACAAGCTCCCAGTCAGAGACAATTGCTCTGGATACATTTATCTTAATCTTTTCAACAAGAAAATCATCACTATGTGTATGGGGAAACAACTGTCCTGATTATAGACTGAGTCAACACATGACTGATTTATGGAGTTTAATGACATAAGGTTTGATTATGGACAAACTGCAGCAGATGTTGGATTACATATTATAATTTAACTAAGCTAAAAGAGCATTATGTATTATACTTTAACTTGGATATAAAATGTAAAAGATGGAAAAATTATATCTAAATTTACATAAGATCAAAGTTATACATTATTTAAAAAACCTACAATATGCAAATAAATTAGGATAAGGATCTATACCAATTAAATATTGCTAAATTTAAAGGGATAGTTAAAAAACAAGGAACGATAATCTTTAAAATCAACACAATCAATTAAAATGATAGATGGAATAAGAGCAACATTACATGTTATACAACAGAATGTATGTTTTTCGAAAAGTAAATAGCTTAAAATTAGGTGTCAGTATGGGCAATTAAATGTGTTAAATTGGCTTACCAGGTTGGCATGTGTTTTCATGACATAACTTTCATTTGACGACATAACTGATTGTGTACATGCACGGAATTTCTTTTTGATTACAATCTAAGCTTTTGAAATGGATGATTTAATGTTTATGTTTTGAAAGTTTAATATCTGGAGATTAAGTAACAAATTCACTGCATACTAAAGTAAAAATTTCTTTTGAAAGTTTAAAAAATAAATTTAAATAAATTTATATTCACATTGTTTTCATTATTTTGAATTGTTATTTTTCCGCATGGAGTATATTTGGGCGCATAACTATTCTCAGAATCCGGTGAATAAAATTTAAGGAGTAATAAAATTCATCTGACTTGTGCTGATGATTCTACGAGCAGCAATGATTAGAGGAATTATTGTATTTTTAATATATATATAATGTTTTACATTATACATTAGATATTGCATATAAACATTTTATTTGCATTTATAATTATTGAAAATAATAATGTTGATTGATTAGAAACTCTGGTTTTTTATAAGAATGTATATTTATGTTACAAATTTATTTTTAATGCTCAGTTTAACCCTTTGCGGAACTTTGTGGTGCCATGTTTCATGTGATGGAAAACCAAACTTTAAATTGTTACCAAATTGTTGCATTTAGGGATAAATGGATTAATTTTTTTTTTAATGCTCTTTTAACTTTCTTCTTTGATAATAGATGGCAGGACCACACAAGGCAACAAATTTTCAATTATTGTATATTATTTAAATCCATTTATTTTTAAGAAATTTTTCCAAATTTTTTTTTGAGATATAAAAATAAAAGTTTGGATTCTGTATTATTTTGTTGCCCATACATTAAACTATTAATTCTATATTACTTTAAATTTTTTATGCATATAGTATACATAGAATCATTAGATAAAACAAGGTGTTCCAGCCCCTGGAACATAGTGCAGCAATGGTCCTTTTCATTTACAACATCAGAGTGGGATTAGCCTTGAACACAATGATGATGCAAACATCTGTGTTTATGTTTACTGTTTTTTCTCTTTATTGGGGAGGAATGAACTAATGCTTAGGAATTCACAGGGTAGGATTTCTTGTATTTGAAATATTTCTACACCCTTTTCAGCCTCTTTTGAATTGGGAAGTTTCAGTGGGGTCTAGGATTATATCAATTATTTTGAGTCATATCTAGATAGAAGGTGAGAGATTTTTATGGTTCTCGATTTTCCTTTTTACTACTACTCTTATATTACTGTATAGATATTTTTTTGAATTTATATATTTTAGTTTATATTTTTTATGCAAATCTAAGTTTAATTTCTAGTTAATTTTTTTAAATTTCTTAATTACAAATAAATGGCACAGAGCAGTCTTTATCTTTCTGAAGCAATAAAAATGCTTCAAGAATTGCCCTCTGGTAGTAAATATGAGAATCCAGATAGTGATACAGAGAAATATGTTTCTATACCACTTGAACAATCTCAGTGTGATAGAGATGTATTGCATGCAAGTGAAGACAATGGCGATGATTTATCCCAACCAGATGCAGCCCCATGACTTTGCTTGGATAACTAAACAGACAGTACAGAAGTCACTGCCTGATTTTGCATTGACAAGTGGACAAAGTAAAGATATTTGGGACATGTCCGAAAAACCCCCCTTTCAATTTTTTAGAGCTTATTCCTTACCAATTAAAGGAATTTATTCTTTTTCAAACTAATCTTTATGTATGTTTTTATGTATAGCATAAAAATAACTTTTTTCTCTTGGGGGGAGCAGTGTAGAGTAGCAGGCCTCTTTGTGGTGCACTCTGGGTTACGCTAAATCTGCTATACAAGTATAATGCATATGAATGAAAAAACATTGCATGTAATTTACATATGCAAAAAAACATTGCAATGCTGGCTTTTCAGAGACTTTTGTGGTGCACTATTCCATGTTATAGAACACCCACAAAATAGAAATGGAAGGCGCAATCTTTACCAAATTTTTACTATAAATTATTTAAGGCCTAAATAGACAGCTTACAAATTTTTCCCCCTATCGGTGTTTCTTTTTGTACCGTTCAACTGAGTATCAGAGAGCCCCAGCAAACAGAATCATGAAAATGCATGCCAAAAGTCAAGAAATCTATTTGTTCATCTTTTAGTAGCTATCGAGTTTCAACCACCCTGTACTTTGACAATTTATTCCGGCTCTTGCGCTTTTTGCAGGGTTCTACTTTTGGGTTCAAAATTTAAGTTAGAGTATAAACTTTGGCGAGCATGTGTTAAATTATCAAAATAAAGAGCTTAAAGTTGTTGTCTAGCTCTCCAAAGTCTACAGCGCCCCCTATCAATGTTTTAAGAGATAACGCTTATCAAATTGGTACTGAAGAAAGTCTAAATAAATAGAATCATTTCGCCGCAAAAAGCAAGAAAATCTAACCATTTCCCTAGTTTTTATGACGTTTCGAAATTCGGCACCCAAATTTTCAAAAGCGCCTAGCGCCTTACCATCGCGTCAGGGACCCTACATTCCCTATTCAAAAATGTTCGTCTAGGTGTGCTCTATCGATCCTCAAAGTTTGTCACTGACGAGCTGAATCACCCTGTATATTTTTTAAATATAAATGGGAGAGAGAAGAGTAAGCTTTCTGTCAAACTTAACTCTAAGAAATGTTATTTTATCAACTACTAGAATAGGTGAGTTTTGCAAGTTGATGATTAGATCAGCATGAAGTCTAGTTTTATGACAAAACTGAACACATTTACTTTTATTGTAGAAATTTTGTAACTATTTTTATCACATCCAGAAACTATGTTATTAATAACAGATTGCAGCTGCCATTTGAGTAAGGGAATACTGAAGACTTGTCAAGAAATCTGCAGATTGTCCACATGTAACGTACCATGAATAGAAAGTTGAAGATTGTTTAAAATGTTACTTGCATAAAGGTTAAAAAGGATAACAATTAAAATATTACTCTGCGCTAACTCCTTTAGCTTTTGCAAAATGACAAGAACAAGTTGATCAAACGCAGGTTTTACACAATGCTAAATGTTTCTGAATAAAAATTGTGAGGTTACTTTGGAATCTATATCAAATGTATTGTGAGAATACCATACTACTTTGTTTGATCATATGTATTTTCTATATTGAAAAATATAGCAGCTAAATTATTCTGTCATTACAAATATATCCTTTTCTATATATGTAGCATTTTCTAAGGTAAATCTCCCTATATAGAAACAACTTTGAAATAGAACACTTATTTCTCTGTCATATTAATAAGACACCTATTAAATCAAATATTCTAATATTTTACCTTAATCTTAATAAATTACTAACTACTATTGGTTGGTAATTTAATAAGTTCAGAGAATTTTTTTCCTAGGTTTTATTATAGGAATGGCAATAACTTCTCTATAAACTGGAATATTCAGGTTTATTTATCTTGTTTAATAGAATTGGCTTAACCTAATTCTATGACATAAGATAAGTTTTGAAGAGAATCAGTACTTAAATGATGTAACATCATGCAGCTTATACCATCTGAATCAGGGCTTTTGTCTGACTCTTCTCAACTCAAACATTTGGAATTCGCAGTTATATGGAAGAAAATTTCTGTTGTAAAATCTTACAGTAATTCATTCAGAATGTTTCTTAAACTGTAGAAGGGTTTTACTAAGATTTAATATTTTAGCAAAAAGTTTCGGAAAGTTTAATAGCTATATCAGTAGGAGAATAGTTATTACTGGTTATCAGGACAGGGATAGAAGAGCTTATAAATTCCACTAGCTGTTTTAACTTTTTTTCACAGCTGTTTGCTGGATGTAGATATTGAGACCTATCTCAATATTTACATCCAGCAAACAGCTATGGAAAGCCACAATTCTTTTTGATTTCGATGTCTCGTTTTATGGGGTGCAGCTTGTCCTTTTTGGAACTTGTGCCACAAAACCCAACCACCTCGTTTTATGAATGCTTTTAACCTTTTGAAGGCCAAGAGATTCTTCGTTGTTGGCTATTGTCAAATGACACTCCACAACTTCTATCCTTTGTATGCTAGGCAATAGGTATCATTCCACCAAGATTTACAAAGTTATTGGCTTGACATCTTAAAGGTGGATATTGTCATGTGATGATAAAATGTTGCAAACTATGATAAGCAATGTTACACACATTGATATAGCCACAGCTTGAAGGTTGGTATTAAAACAATAAATAGTAGTAAGATATTTCTGAGATGAAAATATAAGATGAAGGTAGTTCTATTCCTTAATTTATAAACTTCTTTTTAGTGTTAAGAGACTTAAATTTAGACAGGCTCTCATTGAAGATTGTCTTTTCTCAAAAGATGTAATGAAATTACACCTCACTGAAAAGAAAGGAAAGATTTTCTGCTTGTCAGACATTTTAGGGTCTTTGGAATCTTTTAATCAAAAGTTTTAAAACCTTTTGACTTAACAGATGATTTATTTTCTGTAAGAAAAGACAGCAAGATTTTTCAGAAATTTTAGAAAACTCAATACAAAGAAAAGTTACATTTGCTGTTAGTGGGCTTAAATTTTAAAGAAAACATAAGATCATTTGTAGCAAAATTCACAGTAATATGTTGGTCTTTGGGGGCCTAATTTATCAGGATTGCCCTTTACTGGTATACAGGTTTCCATATATGGCAAACATGAAGGGGATTTAGTCTACAAAAGAAGGTAATTGCAGCAGAGTAGCAAGAACTGTTCAAGAAGTACTTTGAAATAAATAATTATAGTAAAATATTTGAAATTTTGATATCTGAAACTTAAAAGGGTGCACGATTCCAAAGTTGAAATAAGAGCATGATCAGTACTTGGTAATCTAATTTTGCACACCGTGACGTAATTTAGGATCGTGAGATAAGTGTTGATGCAAAACCTGTACAGTTACCTAGGATTTTACCAGTAATTAAGATACACACCATTTTTCAGGGTTATTTTTAAAGAAAAATGTGCATCTTCAATGCAGATAAATATGGGACATATATTTTCTTTCAATTAAAATTCACAAATTGCATTTATGATTCACTTTAAATTTCTTTTATAAATACTCAGTTTGAAAAATTAAATTTAATAGTACTCTTCCATTTTAGAAGGAGGCCATAAAACAGACAAAACTGCTTAATTCAAAAGACGATCACATTTGTAATGCATAATTGGTGACATAATGAAATAACACACACACACATTTCCTAGTATCTCTATACAAATACTTTTTTTTTTCTTTGGCAAAAAAGTTGATTGGAATTTTTTTGTTTCTTGATTATTGATGTTTTTTGCTTCTCAGCTTTTTTAAATGCTTTCATTATTATTATTTTATTTTATTTTCCTAGATTTCATTCTTTTAAAAATTTTCCATTAAGAAGCTTGAATTAGATTTATTCCAAACAAGAGGATACTTTTCGATAAATGAAAATTAATATTTCATTACTCACTGTTTGTTTAGTAAATTGGGAAAAAGATTTGGCAATGGCTCTCCAAAACTGATAAGTACCATTTTAATGACAATTTAAAATTTCTTTAATGCCTATCAAAATGTAAGATCAGGAATTAAAATAGCGATATTTCAAACTTTCATGACCATTAACACATTTTTAAAAGTTTATATTAACTTTAAATAAACCTTTGTTTTCATTAACTTTAATTAATGAATAGTTCAAAAGTTGTCTTTGATAGAGCAACTAAAAGTAAATTGACGTAGATTTTAAAATCAAAAATTTAATCTCTAATTTGTGTTACTATGTAATAATGATTTTTGTACACATTATATTATGCAATTCAATATGATAGTTGTTCATTAGCACATTTTCGAAAATCTTAATGATCTTAAATTGAAAATAGACCATAATGACAATTTTCTTTCATATTTTCAAAATATATATTGAATCATTTTGGTATTTTAGATTTTGCAATGATAAGCTAATTTCTCAGAGTAAGCAACTGGCCTTTATGAAATATAAAAGTTAATTCAAAGAAATAACTTTTATACAAATTTTAGTTCAATTTCACCAAAGCTACAAATAAACCATTATTAAATAGAAAAATTATTATTGCATCCTCAAATGACCTGATGTTAAGACAAAACATTATAATTAAAACTCAAAACACAATGTTCTATGAAAAGTCAATAACTAATTAAAACAGTTATATTTCATTTAAACAAATACACCAATGGGTCATTATGATAAAAGAAACAAATAAACAGTAGAGAAATCTTAACAAGATTTATCTTTTAAGACCAAATTAAATAAAAATTACAATAAAAATGTTTTTTTTAAATCCATGAAAAACTATGAAACTTAAAACAAATCATTTTAAAGAAACTAAAAACCTTTTTTTTATAGATTTCAATATTTAAAAATTAATACTTTAATAGCAGCTGAATCGATTCAGTATAAGAAAAAAATTCTAAGTACACAATCATTAAAAATTTGAAAATATTTATCATTGAAAAATGTATTTTTAGGATATTTGACTAAATTATAATAATAAGATTTAAAGTTCAGGAAAATTCAACGAGAACTATACATAATATTGGCTGTATCCCAGTGTACAGTACGCTATTTTTATACAATTAATAGGTGAAAATGCGCTTTAGGTTCCCTACCCTGCCAACTTGGCGAAAGTGTGCTGTGGGTCCCGTACTTGGCGGGTTTTAAAAAAGGCTGTTGCCATGGCGATAACGGAATACGATTTTTTAACGTTTTTAAACTAATTAGCAACCAATGAAAATGACCGATTTTTCAAACTGAAACTAATTAACGACGAATGAAAATGCTAAAAAAAAAAAAAAAAAAAAAACCAACTAATGAGCATGCGCGAAAAAGTGCAAATTATTTCCTCCGGAGGTTGCAACAGCGCAGATTAACGCAATTAATATAATTATACAATATACAATTAATATAATTATATAATATAAAATTATATTATTTTATAGAAATAATATAATTTTATACAATATTATATACAATTAATTAATAATTGTATATATGCGTATCGTACAAGGAGTGTACCGTTCACTGGAAATTAACCCATAATATTGACATGAACTATATTAATTCCTTAAATAACAAAATATAAAAAAATAAATTATCAAAATAATATTTAGTTGACATTGTTGAAACAATGAGAAATAAACCACAAATGTATCTAAATCATGTAAGATACATAACATAACATACCTCTTAATTTTTTCCGCAAATCTCGAATGCAATTATGAGAGTTAGGTTCACGTGAAGAAATTTTTAAATTGCAAGTTATGCAACGAATGTAGCTATGAGCACAGCCATGCATTTCATGTTCTAACAAATCTCTCTTCATAAACATCAGTTTACAAGGTTTATTTTTACACTGTACCAATTCATATGCACAGTCTTTAATATGCGACTCACAGTTCTCAAGAGGAAATTGAGCACTGCACCCCCTTTCATGATTGTGGCACCGCAAAGTTAATTTCATTATCATGTTTTTAACCAAAGGAACAACCTCTTGGAGGCTAGATCGGGTAGTTCTTTTGCGGCATATGGGACAGTTTCTGGAGCTTTCAAGCCATTTCACAATGCAATTTCTACAAAATACATGGTTACAAGGTGATTGAACAGGATCACAAAATACAGCCTGGCATATGCTGCATACTAATTCTTCATCAGGAGCAGGATTGAAATAATCCACCTGATATGCCCATAAAGGAGGTGCCATCTAAAATAATTAGTATCAATAAATATATGACTAATAGTTTAATTTTATATATCATTATAAAAATAAACATACAATTTCAAATAGCAACAAAGAAAATACAAATTTTGTAATTTTAGGTAATAAATATCAATCTTAAGAGTAAATTTTGTAATTATGTTTGAAATTGACATTTTAAGTTAAGTAAACGAAATATTTTGTTCTATGCTTTTATGCTAAGCTACAAAGTTTGCTTGAATTGAAGATTGAATTTTTTTTTAAACTTTAAGTTAGAATTAAAATTTTGTAACTTATCAATGTTTTCTTTGCATTGATTTTTATCATTTTATATGTAGTACTATGTATGAATTTAAGTGTGAATTTTTAACATACAAGTCAAATTAATGAATTTTCTTAAATTTCATGTAGTCCTAAAATGGAGTATAATTATATTTTACTTAGATTTAAATGTGCAATGGAACAATAATTAGTAATATTAGAAATAAATTAATCTGAAAGGTAAGGATATATTAAATTCTCATATAAACACGTTTTCTAAAATGATTTATTAAATTAGAAATTGCATAATTATGATAAAAATCAAGCATAAGTTGGAAGTAAGCAAAATATCAACAAACTGCAAATGTATTTTAACAAAAAAAATTATAGGTGCAGGATATAAGACAAATTTCTATCGGAAAAATGTATTTTAAATTTTCTGACTGTTTACTTCACACAGTCTTGGTAAGTCAGCTAAAATTTTTACATTATTTTACTTCCCTTAATAGGAATTACATTTGTAAGTCAAATTCAATAAAAAAATTAACTTAAAGACGTTAGTAAAATCGTTTAATTTGGCAAGATATGAATATTTACTGTATAAATAATTAAAAAAAAATTATATTTTATTTAGTAGTAACAATATTAGTTTATATAAATTGATAACTTATTCTTAACAAATAGAATTACACATTTAATAACAGTTCTGTAGTTATAAATGATACACGCTTCACTGTAAAATAAAAAAGCGACTTAAAACGAAACATGATGCAATGCTTTAGGTAAAATTTGTAAGTAGCAACACTAATCACTTCTATTCTAAAGAGAGGACTTACCATACAGACTACTTCTTAAAATCTACAAATCAACTGTCTAACAAAATTTTACCTACAAACTTTGACGAAGAGCAATTTTTGAAAGAAGTTAAGCATGCAGTTAAAAATTCAAAATACTTAATTAATTGCTGATGTAGATAAAATAACAATGAATGTTTAAATACACGTGAGACATCAATGTTCCATATAATTTATTTTGAAGTAAATAGATCCATATAGTTTATTTTTATAATACATTTATATCTTTCAAAATATCTATAATATATATATATATGATAAATACACATATTATACATTCTTATTAGCAAGCGATTAAAGAACTAATTCTCATAGTGACTTGATTTATATTAGTTAAAGATAAAAATAAAATTAAAAAAAATAAGTATTAAAACTAAATTATACAATGAGTTGTATTCAACGACCAAGATAATAGACCAAAAGCGAAATTGCAAACGAAGTTAATTTCGCCGGAAAACCATAAAGAAAGGAGTAATACTACTCCTAGCTCTATGTGGAAAACAGACGCGGTGAGAAAGGGGCGAAACACCGGCAACGTTGTAACGTCAAAAAACGTAAAAAAATATACGTTCCAAGCGACACTTTCTGAATTTTAGATAGTTAGGTATGTATGAAAGTTCTCCTTCAACATCGTGAATTTTCTTTACATATTTTTTCTTGTTACCCTTTGATTTTGCATATTTTATACACCTCTAGGTAACAATGTCTTCCATTAATTTGATTAAATTTTTTTCGATGAGGATTAATATTTGACAAACATTTAAAATTTATAGAGGTAAGTATACTAAATTTTAAATAATCCATTACCCTTTCAAAAAAATAATAATTTAGTTTATTAATTTCTTGAACTATATAGGTAGATCAGATGTCTGTGGGACATGAAATATGTTCATTATTTCTACAAACAGAAAAAAAATGGCATAATTCGAGTTATAAAATATTTATTTTTTGAAGAATTTGAAAAATCTATAACAGGTAATAATTTGTACTGATTATTAATTATGGAATTTTTATGAAAATGAATTCAATCTTATTTTTATTTTATTTAAATGACTTTCAATTGATTTAGATATAATGCTAGGCAGAATTGATTCATAATTTAAATATATTTTATTTAATATTGGTAAAATATTTTTTTCTTGTATTTAAATACTTTAGAACTATATTTAAAAGAGGAAACGTTTATTTTTGTTACTTTATATTGTTGAGCTTCTTTATATTTTTTTAAAATAAAATATCAGTCCTATATTATACAGTTAAAGATTTTTCTTATAATTACTCGCTATATTAAACAATTTATATAATATTAGTTACAAGTACTTGTATCATAACATTTGTTAGCATAGCATTTGTTAACATAATGCTAACAATGTATACACTGTTTAATAATAGGGAAATCTTATTTAAGAGTTAAATTGTGAAAATTAATTATTTAAAATAATTCTAACTAATTTTGAACTATCCATTTACAATTAAAATAAATTAAAAACTTTTATAATTTTTTATTAATTTGAATATTTTACAATTTGTCTTTAAGTCTTACTTGGGAAAAATTTGTAAAATATTCATATTAATAAAAAATTATGAAAATTTTAATTTAGCTGACTTTTAAATTTTAATTAAAAAAATTTCTAAATCAACTTTTTATCACTTTAAAAATCATGCGCATGCCGAAAACAAATATCCATTTTTAAAAAATCTTATTTTCGTATATTTAAATATGCCTCTCAAATGATTTCAGTATAATGCTAAGCAGAATTGACTTATAATTTAAATATACTTTACTTAATTTTATTAAAATATTATATTATTGTATTTAAATTCTTTAAAATAATATTTATATGAAGAAATGTTTATTTTTGTTACTTTATTTTGTTGAGATTGTCTAGATTATTTTTAATAAAATGCCAATCCTGAATTTTACAGTAAAGAGTTTTCTTACAATTACTTGCTTCATGAAACAATTAATTATTAAAAAAAAATTATTAATTACAATATTAGCATTAAGTTTTCTCGATCACTTTCAAAACAAGAATTCAAGATAATGTAAATAATAAAGTTTCATTGGTTGAACAGAACGATGACGTCAAACATTTAGTCATACTTTCCTCCCATACCCGGTTGTGAATTCAGTTTGAATTTATTTTGTTAATGTTTTTCCGGCGAATTCTCTTGTCGCTAGCGTCTTACGGCAACATCCTCCTAGATGACATCTAAAAATGTCAAGCCATCTTGAATATTACGCCTACCATTTTCGACATTAAATGACATGAAAAGCATATGTGAATTTCTTTATTTTGATTTGGTATCACGATAAGAAGTTTATCTCCTTTGTTCCTAACCACCACAGTGTAGTGTTATCTTGATGATGGAAGTACGGTAGCGATGTCCATCGGCCTATGTTACCAGAAGAAACCAACTCATCTTTGTAGTTTACTTTGTGAATGTTATGCTCAGAAAGTTTTCCTTTTCTTTGTTGCAATATTTTATTACACTCAATATGAAATTATTTTTTATATATTCTCAGTATTCTTGCATTAAAAATTTAATTTAGCTCTAGTTAATTTTAATCTTCAAGTGTTTTAAAATAGAAAAAAATGCATGGCAACAATTATTATTGAAGATATACTAATTAATTTTGAATCTGATAATATTTGAAAAATTCATTTGAATTATACATGGCTGTTACCCTAGTAGCAGAGGCTTATTGGTATTACACTGGCCATTCACCG
>JAPDSC010066686.1:69252-90442 GCA_026290005.1 Latrodectus geometricus
ATTTAAAAATTAAAAGTTTTAGTATTTGTTCTATAGTCTCTTACACAAAATCCTTAATTTGTTTAGAAGATCCTTGATTTGAAGTTTATGAGTGATATCAGTACATAAATAAACAGAATCAGTATTATTCACAGGAATAACACAATTCCATATTCACTTTCATTTTTAAATGATTAACAAATTTTACTGTCTTTCATAAAAGATATTTCAGATTTTGTTAAATAGCTTATAAACCAATTTTTATGTTTGTACCCAATATTAATTTGATTAAACTTTATCTCAAAAATTAAAATTTCACAGTAAAAGGTTAATATCGATCCTTTGTATAGTCTCCACATAATTCTTAGAAATTAATTGTGTGTTTGTTGTGTATATTTGTAATTTAAATGCTTTATGATTACATAATATAGCATTTGGAAATCAGAAGAAATTATGAACTAAAAAATATAATTCCTAAAATAAATTCTTCAATATAAATTGCTCAGCTGTATGCATTTTATAGTTGTTGTTTTTACTAATGACACTTGGTAACGCCAAGCCCGCCCGTTAGAGACTAGGCGAATGAAATCAGAGAGAGAGCGTCTTCCGTTTTTGAACAGAGACCCTCATACGAGGATGAAAGTACGACTTTTGGCTCATAGATGGCATCATCATCTGAATTTTCCAATTTAGAGATTGAAACCATAGCCTGGCTTCAACCACCCCCTGAGGTATTAATTTGGAATGGGAACATGGAAGACATTGCGACCCAACATATTTTACGTGCCCCAGTCACCATTAGTGAACACGACTGATCTTCGGCTAAGCCGGGATTCGAACTCACCAATTTTAGGTAACGAGAACGATGCCCTAAGCAACCAGGCAGCCGTATGCTTTTCATATGTGTACATCTTGTGGTCAAATCAATTAAATTTTTCTGAGTATATTTATTTTTTAAATATTACTTGTATTATAAAATAAAATTGTAATTATAATAAATTGTAATTATATAGTAAAAATATTTAAAGAAGAGAAAATATTCCTAAAATAGTGAATTCTTTCAATAATGCCAGTAAAACAATTACCATAAAAAATCATATATTTTGACATTATATTTTTGACATATTTCTCAAAATAAATGCCTAAAAGAGCTGATGCAATTAACTTAAGTTAATGCTAAATAAGCAGTTATATTCAATGAAAAATATAAGACTTCTATTCGGTAATATAAACAATGAAAAAAAATATAAACCTGAAAAACATGCATTGATAATGTTATTATAATTTATCTCCTCATCTTATAAATTACTTTTATTTATTATATTCTAAATAGATTAAAATTTCATACACTTTAACTTAGAAGTTTGGTTTGAAACAAATATTTCTTTCAGTTGAAATGCCTCACAAAATTAATATAAAAATTACCCATTATAAGTATGAAATTAACATTTTATTCCAATCAATTTTGCATGAGGTGAATACTTCTTTTTGTTAAAATGTTTTCACTACCCAAATTTTAAACCAAATTTCTAAAATTTAAAATCTTATGCAAATTATCTTTATTATTTTTTTATTAATAAAGATAATTTGTAAAAAAAGATCCCTTTTTTATAATTAAAATAGTGTCATGCACTAAATATAATTTCGCTTAAGATAACTTGTTACAGTTTGGATTAAAAATTTAATAGACAGAGGGTATTAACACATTTTCAGAACGACTTCGATAAAGAATTAAAAAAGGTCAATGTTTCAGAATAAAAATTTTTGGCAACAGCTTATTATCTGAAATGAGAAATATCGTCTGATACTTTTAAATTTATTCTTCTTTCAAAATGTCGCATGTAAACAAGCTGTGGTTTGAAGGATATGTTTTCACGCTTTCCGAAGAGAAATATTCTTATTCCAGAATTCAAAAACGTTGTGAAATGCATGGTATTAAAATTTCTAAGTGCAAAATAAGCAATATTATTAATCGGACAAGTAAAACGGTCAATCATTATTTCTACATTGAAAAAAGACTCCAAACGAATATCCGATGAAAATACGTACTGTTTCAAATGTTTCTAAAGTGAAATCGCTGGTAACAAGAGAAAATCCATCAACACAGCAATCAATTGCAAAGTCTTTAAATACATCTGTAGCAACAATAAATAAAATAATAAACCAAGATTTACGACTTAAAAAAGCTAAAAAACATAAATGTCTACCAACTTTTGCCGAGACATGTGGCTCAATGCAAAACATTTTGTAGAATCCTGTATGAAAACCCTTTAGCAGGAGATAAATGGAAGTATATTGTGACCCTGAATGAAGCATTGGTTTACCTAAATGACCGCAACCAAATAAAAGGCCTATTTACTGTTGAAAACGACGAGGAAAATGTGTACAAACCTGGTTTCGTTAATGTAAAGAAAGTTTCAGTAAGGGGCATATGATTGTTGCAGGTTTCTCCTACAATGGGAAATTAAAAATAAGAAGAGTGGAAAAAAATGTTAAAATCAACTCACCATACTATCAGGAGAAGTTTTTCGTCCAATATTTACAGAAGAAATTCCATTTCTTTATCCAAATGACTTTCAAAGAGTGAAACTTCATCAAGACAAAGCTACAAGTCATACTTCGAAAATTATCACTGCATTCTTTGAAAAAAATGAAGACTAATACAGGTATTGCATATATACCTTTACAACATATTCTTGCGAAGTCCCTTGCCGTTTCATCTATGGATTATTGTGCCTTTGATCTATTAAAAAGAGGTCTTACAAAACGCAAACCCACCACGATAGATGGACTCAGGAAAGTAGTGGAAGAGGAATGGAAAGCAACAACCCTGAAAATTTAAGGAAAAGCTCTTTTATCATGGAAATCACGATGCAGACTTATAGTCCAGAAAAAAGCTATCAGATCGAATATCATAAAAAGTAGTTCTTACATTTTAAACATTAATTAAATGGTCCCGCAATCGTTCTAAAATATGTTAATACCCTCTGTATTTTACCATTTCCATCTTTAAGGAATTTATCATTCTATAAAAAAAAATTGAATTCGATTTTTCAAATTAAAAACGTATTTGGGAAAGAAAAAAAAAAGTCGGAAGGTATTTCCTATTGATAAATTTACACGAGAAAGTATGAATGTTATCTAAAATAACAACTCTAACATAAACGTAAATGAGAAAACATTTTACAATTTTATTGATTCTGGAAAGTAAATTTAAAAATTGAAAAAAAAATTATAATTTAACAAAACTTAATCTCTTTGATTTTGTAAAATAAAATAACTTACATTAACAAAAAAAAAAAAAAAAAATCTTGTTTGGAAAATAAATAAAAATTTTTAAAGAGATTTTTATCTTCTACATAATTACTTTACTTTGAAAAAATTCGAAAAAATCTAAAATATATCACAATTTAAGAGTTCAAAAGAACATAAGAAAGTACATTTTTCTTTTTCAAGAAACCTTAGAACACGTGCGATGGTGTCTCCTCAAAACATCCAGTAATCCGATATCTAAAAAAAATAATAAATAACTTTAAAATCATTCTGTCAATATTTAGTCAGTTTTTTCTTGTTAAAAATAATATAAATACTATTATGGTTTCACATTTCTTTCTTTCAAAATTTAAAGATAGAGGGTGATAAAAAGAACAACTAAAATTTTTGATGCTTGAATTAAAGCATTTATAAGTAAACAGTGTCAACAGCAAACAGAACGTCTAACATGACTAGTGGATACAAAATTTTGTAAGATCATTTAAGCATTTTTGGATTGGTGTTCATGAAAATGAAGTGCTTCAAGCAAGGTATTTATCAGTCAATATGGATAGATCATAAAATACAGTAAACTATGAAAACTTAAAACTATAGATTGTAATAATATGAAATTTTTTGACTCATTAAGTATCACAATGCTTATAATCAATTCTAATTTATATAATTTTTCAATTTACTTTTAGAATTTAAATATTTTCAATTCTAAAATATTGTAAAAATCCCTGCCTTCATCTCTCACAGTAAATAATAAATTTATTTTATTCAATTATTCAGCCATTTTAATACAAATAGGTAAAAGAAAAATATGAAAAACACATAATTAATTAATAATTAACATTCCTACTTAATGGAAACCACGAAGAAAGTACCATATTTTCCATTACAAGTAGGCAAAAGAAAAATATGAAAAACATATAATTAATTAATAATTAACATTCCTACTTAATGAAAACCATGAAGAAAGTACCATATTTTCCAGCATATATCCGCAAGACTTGATATCGAATAAAAGAAAAAGAATCCGCGGCAATTTTTCCGACGAATAGTCAAAAATATATACTGCTGATAGTGTGGCTGTCACATAAAATAAAAAATAGGCATAACGATTAAAAATGTTATAAATTGTATAGAAAAAACATATAATTAGATACGTTTGGATTCATATCATCGATAAACTGGGATGAAGCACGATATCGATCAAGAGCGATAATTCCAAGTAAATTCTAGTAAAACATATAGACTTTTAGCTTTTAATAACTTTTAAAACGAGATTAGGATTATTTTAAAAATAAAATATATTTGCTTCGTTAATAGTTAAAAGGAAGAAATGAATTATTTTCACACTATACATTGGATACATTTTTCTTTTGTACAGAGCATGCTTTGTTTTTCCTTTTACATTACGTTTGTCCCCATTTTTTTTATTTGCCTTTTCTGTAGCTTTTAATTTAAAATCTGTTGTCTAACTTCCATACATCTTTTCACTTTCATACATATATGAATTTGAATATTTTCAGAAAGAAATATCTCAATTCAAGAAAAAATGCGAAATGACGTTAGAGAATTGCAACTATAATATCTTCGAGGAAGCAAATTCGTTCTTATACGTAATCAGACAAAGCTGATTATAGCTGAAATAAATCAGCCGTGTCATGGCGCCATCTGTTATTTATTTTAGGAAACATAAACGGCATATCTTTAAGAACTTTCTTGTAAGTTTTTGTGGTGAAGAATGTTTTTTTTTTTTTTTTTTTTTATCAGCTTATCTGCGTGGTGGCGTAAAATACGTACAACAAAATTCAAAACTTTTTTTAACACATAATCAGCGTATTATGAAATGGAAAATACGGTATTTCAAAAATGATTGAAATACAGTAAAACAGCTGAAAATTAAACCTTTAAATTCATTTAAAGAATTATTTTCTTTTGATTTTAATCCATCATATAAAAGATATATTTATCTAACTACCTATTTAGCAAGCTAGTAATGCAATTATGCGAAAGAAGTAAAATATTTTGTTACTGTATTATAACCCTGCAATCAATCATTGAAATGACTGCTAGTTAGTTTCTGCCAGAAATAAACTCTGGCATTTAAATAAGTTTTGTCACTAAATGATAATTATTTAGTTTATAAAATCTAAATAAAATTTTTGCACTATTATTATGTAATCTCTAAAATTGTAAACCTTTTTAAGCAATACCTCACGCAAATACTTACAAGAGTAATTGCGATGTGTTTCTTTCCCATTATGATGAGTAATGTGTAGGGATAAAATGGAACTGTATACCAATATTTTTATATAAGAAAAGTATGATTGATTATTGATGTTCTCATAGGATAAAAATTGGGGAGACATTTAAATATTGTTCAAATTTAAGTGAATAAATCTGAGTGGAAATAAATTATTTTAAGAATTACTGTCTATTGATTTTAACAGTTTTGTCTTTTTCACATGAATAAACATGTACAGCTAGTTTATGTTAACATGTTAAGGAAAAGAAAATACAAAGATGATTTAGGGAATAGGAAAAAAGAATGAACTGATTAAGAAAACAAGATGCAAAAATCACAATGGCTTATACTGGAAACATTGAGACGTTAAAAACTTGGTCTTCGGTCAAGTCTTGAGTCTGTCTGCGAACCATTAGCCGAAGTCAAGTCCCACAAATCGAAAGTTTGCTATTAGGTCTATTTAGCTTGTCCGTTGCAGAACAAACGTATCTTTGTGAATGTTAATAACTGAAAGTTTAATCTATTGTGATAACACCGTTGACATAATTTAAATATCAACTATCTAACTAATAATAACTATGAAAATAAAATTTTATGATTATCAAGTGAATTTTAACAATAACATAACAGAAAATCTTGTAATTCATGATTTTCATTTCAAATTAATTTTTACATCTGTATATTTTCAATGCAATCCTAAGCAAATATATTGATCAAAGAAATCTTTTTCCCATACAACATTAGGAAGATAAAAGGAAATGCTTGTAAAAAGGGGTTTTAGCTTTAAGTAATGGTTAAGAATTTACTAAAACCAATTCTAAGTAGAAAAGTATGAGCATTTGCGAATAATTTTCATGACGGAGTGTTAGAATCCAAGAGATCTTTAGAATACCAGCCCCTTCACCCGTATTACAAATAGCATGTATCTAAGTTATTTTTCGATGATTAACAATGATTTAATTATAGAGAAAATGAAATAAAAACAGGAAATCTTTGATTATATATATATCAGAATATGTGCCGATACTTGCGACTAAAGTTTATTAGCTTCGATACATAACAGCAAATACCCTTCAAAACATTTTCTTTCCAAAATTTAATTGACACTAGGATAAGAAAACGAAGATATTTCCTCTGTAATAGATTGAATTAAAGTAGGGGACATTTAAAAATTTTTAAAATATTATTTTTGCAACGTCTTTTTTAAATAGAAAAGTTTGATTAAAAGAAGAGATAAACATACTTTGTTAAATCGTTGCCATTCTTAGGATAAAAAATATCAAGCTAAAAGATGGGATCGATATCATTTGCGATACGTTTCCAGCTGTTTTTAACAGATGATCGAAATAGCTGAACACATCCACTATTGAATTATGCAACAACGACAAGTGATAATTTCGAAACTTGTGGTGATAACTTTCTCTCTAGCAAATATCCTATGATAGAAAATTTGACTCAATCAAACATTTATTTTGCAGCGGCCTCCCTAAGCACTACGGAATTCAATCTTATTTAAATTGAAAAACAGCTATCACCTTATCACGAGAGCGGTGCATTCTCTTCAGCTGGTTACTCCTGAGTCAAAAGTATTAAACACTTCTCTAAGTAAATGCGTTTTAACTTGGCAGCGTTTCTATTAATCTTAATATGATAAACATTCATCCAAATCATGGATACCACAGTCGGCTGCCTTTTGTGACGAACGAAACCGCTGAACGCATCCAGTAGTGAATCACTGTCAAATGACATTGTCGAAACTTGATCTCTGTTCTTCAACAACGGAGGAATATTTATCTATTTAATTTGCATCAGTTCTCTCAGCACGTCGTTATTAAATCAAATACTGAAGCGTCTATTGTCTTATCACGAGAAAAGTGCATTTTTACCTCAAAATAACCTCGGAACTAAAAGCACAGCACACTTCTGCCAGTAAATGCTTTTTCCAAGAGTGTTTCTGCTAATAAATAATGTTTTTGTTACTTTTGCGAATAATTTCAAAATTTTACGGTACAAAAGTATTGGTTAATGAATAAACCTTCCATATACAAGAACAATCAAACAATGAAAGATTTGTTGAAAGACCGAAGATTAATTTTCGTAATTATTTTATAATTGCGACAATCGCTAACATCAAAAGTAGGATTCTAAATCAGTTGGAGCGTACACGAAAATAAAGTAAATAAATGAAAAGAAAAAACAGTTGCACTCCGCTAAGACAAAACAGAAAATATGGCATGAAGATGAAAATTATTTACACCTATCTCAAAATCCGTCAATTAAGAGTAGGGGAAATCTACAACTTTCCGATGACAAACTTTAAGTGCGTGAATTATGCATTGCTCATAACACTGTCAATCAGAATGCAGCCAAGGAGACAACGTGTTTTCTTCTGACATAATGGTCTCTAGTACTATATATACAGGGTGTCTATAAAAGATCTCCAGGGTTTTGAGGCAAAATATTTTAATGAAATAGAAAACATACATACATGTTTTATACATGACTGAAAAGCTTACACTTTCAAGCTTTTTTTAACACTTAGTAAAGTTCTATATGAGCCCCGTTAAAGGCACGGCAGACGTCTAAACGGTATTCTACCTATTCCATGGCCTCCAAGCAGCCCTGATCTGACTCGTTGGATTATTTCTTCTGGGGGCATATCAAGAATCTTGTGTATGCAGAGAAAATCCATGATGTTCAACATCTCAGGGAACGAATAGTCAATTGTGTGACAACCGTCCCCCCCCCCCCCAGACATGCTCGCCAGGACACGGGAAGAGGTAGAATACCGTTTAGACGTCTGCCGTGCCACTAACGGGACTCATATAGAACTTTACTAAGTGTTAAAAAAAACTTGAAAGTGTAAGCTTTTCAGTCATGTATAAAACATGTATGTATGTTTTTTATTTCATTAAAATATTTTGCCACAAAGCCCCGGAATTCTTTTATAAACACCCTGTATATATTTCCAGTTTTGTATATCAAAAGTTGAAATAAATACTTATTTCTCCAAACATGAATCATTAGAAAATTTCTGTGATTTTCTTCAGTCAACAATTTGAAAAACGATGTACATCTTTTCATTGGTTTTTCAAATTTGTCTTCTTGCCGTGACTGTTCATATTTTCATATAAGTTTGAATTTTATCCAATGTTTGCTGATCGAAGCAACCATTCCATTTTTAAAATCACCCAGTTGCAATCATTAAAATCTCTTCAGCTGCATAGCGAGTGTGTGTGATGAACTACTCCGGAAAAGTTCGGAATTATTCTGCTACTCCCCGTTGCTCGTTTTTTTTTTTTTTTTTTTTTAGAAAAATTGAGTCTAAGTGCAGTTAAATACAAAATAATTTACTTTTTTAATTCACATTATTTTTATTTAAAATAATTAATGTGGTTATAAAATAAAGTTTGCAAGAAATTTTTATTTTGTTACGCATTCAATAAGTTAGAGTTAAATTTTCTGATTAAGAAGATAGTGATTAAAATTTTCGAAGGAATATATAAATATAAATCGTAGAATCGGGAATAATAAAAAAATAATGTCTATAACTTGTGAAGCCAACTGATTATTTCAAATAAATGTTACGATTCATATGTGCAGACATTACACAATTTCAGTTAGACACAAAGATCGGAATTTTTTTCTCTTAAAAACAATGTTTTTTTGGGGGGATCATTAAAAAGACTTTCGTGTTATTTGTTGAAAAATGTCTAGATATTTTGGATATTTTGAAATGATTTATATTTATGAGTGAAGGTAAAATTTGTTTTTCAACTTTTTGTTTACAGTTGCTCTGTTGTTACTTTTTTACTGAGGTAAGATAATTTTTGAAAAATCAAGATTATTTGATATAATTTTAACTTCTGAAATATATTTATTAACAGAAATAATACTTACATAAAATTATGTAGTTTTATTAAAATATTAGGATGGTATAAAAAATTCATGAAACAATACAAAATTGTTTGTAATTAAAAATTTATATTTCAACGAATCATTGTTAATTCTAGATTTTCATACATTTTCTATGATATTTTCTAGCAATAAAAGCATTTGATAAAAATTTATATAACTTATTTCTCAGTGTGATATAAAAATATTAAATTTAAAGAAAGTATAAAAATATTAATTAACAAAAGTATTTTTATTTTAAGTAATATTTCACATCACAATCATAACATTAAAATTAGTTTAGTTATAAAAAGTATTAATGTAATAGTAAATGTAATAATTACATTTTTATTTTAATTTACTTTTTAAGCGGTTAAAATTTTAAGAAACTCTTTCAAGTAAATTTTACTTTTCACTCATTTCTTATACAAGTGCATTACACAATATCTTGTATTGGATTAAAAAGATGAACTCAAATTAAATGTTTAAGCAAAAATCCTGTAGACGTTTCATTGTTGTAGAATCATTTCTTATTTTGTTAGACTGGTATTTTAATTAATAAATTTGAATTATTTTATACTATTTATGTTATTGACAGTATAACGATAGATCATGTGTTAAGATTTTGTGCTCACCTCATCAAATAATTTCTAATAACATTATTGTAAAATTTAGTGACTCTCCATAATTTTATCAATATTTCTTGTACCGAAAATTGCATATATTAACGCTTAATGACATCACGGCATCATCATACCTTTAAAAGTTAGTTATACACTGCTGGTCACTGTAAACGCAACACCCTGAAGAAAGCATACAAATAACATGAAATTTACAACATGACTTAGTGGAGGAGAGATATGTAAATGTTTAGAACTCTAGCGTAGATGCACATCACGCGCACATATAGCGCCACTTGAAAGCTATTTAAGGCTTTAAAATTTCGACGATTTGAAGCTCGGCAATTGTGTTTTTTTTCCCTCTTCTTTTTTTTTCTTTTTCTTTTTTCTTTTCTTTTTTTTTTTTTTTAAAAAAAAACGATAAATTATGCCTCGTAGAAAACAGCGATAATTTTTTAATCAAGTATCGGAGTTCGACAAAAGAAGAATAGTGGCCTATCGAGATTTGGATTATCTTTCAGAGAAATCGATAGTCGTGTTGAATGAAACCAAATGCAGATATGTGATCATTAGATGCAGGAGAGTACGCAGACCGACGTGTTCGATCACATCCTCCTCAGTGCATTACTTCCCGTGATGACAGGCAAATTATCCTCATGACAGTGGTGGATCACTCAGCTACATCATGAACAACAGTACAGCACATTCAATCTATAACACTTCATTCAATGTCTGCGTGTACCATTCAACTCCGTTTACAGTAGAGTGGTCTGTCCGCAAGACATCCATTGATTCGTCAACCCTTGACGCAGAACCACAAACGTCTCCGCCGCCAATGGTGCAATGAAAGAAGGATGTGGACGGCAGAATGGAATTAAATTGTCTTTCCTTTCTGCTGTGTGTTGAATACATCCAAAGTTTCTTTGAATCAATGCCGAGGCGTGTGGCAACGGTGGTATCCAAGAATGGCAGCTACGCTGGTTACTGATTTTGCCAGGAACCACATTTCATAGAAGTCTCTATAAATTTCATCATTTGATACGTCAACATGTTATTTACAAAATAAATTTTGTTGTGATAAATCTTGTCTTTCTTAGTGCTGCAATCTGGGTGCCCAGCAGTGTAAATAGATTTTTCACGTATGTATTTCAGATTGAATAAATTTTAATTGTTTGATAGGTTCATGTTTATTTAAAATAATTACTGTAATATCAATTACAATATATAAATTATTAACAATAGATATAAATGTATAATATTTCTTAACATAAAAAATTCATTAATACAAACATTTCACAGAAAAAAGGAAATTTAAATACCAATATTTTTAAAAATAGAACATGTATACATTTTGGAAATAAACTTAGTATTTTATCTAATTGAATTTTTAAAATAGCTTGGAATTACATTTATTATATTAACAACTTGTACAATTTATATATTAAACCCTATATTAACTATAGATATGGAATTTCAGTACTTTCATCAAAGCAGATTAATAACATTTTCAAATAAAGTCTATTTCGCATATGTATTTGTTTTTGATGGCAGTAAAATTGCTCTTTAAGTAAGACTTAGAAAAGATAATGAATGCAGCAATTTCCCGCTTTTGCTCATAAGCTGAGAAAAGTTACCTCAACAGATTTCATTAGCGAAGAAGGAGACCTACAACATTATTCATTCGACTGTCCATTGACAGTGTCTCACTATCTAAATAAACCCATAGAAGACAATCTCCCCGCATTGAGCGAGACAATAATTACAAACAAAACAAGGCAAAACAAGCTCGTCTCAAACATCAAGAAATTAGAGATAATTAAACCGACTATGATCTATGCAGACCACCTTCTTCTCTGTGCTCAAATACTCAACGTACTTATACAACAAGGAAGACTTCTCCTATTTGATGATTACAGTGATCACTCTACACAAAACACACGCAAAATGAGTCTTGTAGAGCACCATGCAAAACACTTTCACCCGAAGCAAATCCAAAGTTAGTAAAGAGCATAGCTTACCATATCTACATCTCTTCACATAGTTTTACTTAGCCTCATGTCTACTAGAGACTCTTTACCATGTCGATGACAAAGAAACTCAGACGTCAACCTTTAGATACCCCTGTCTAGTAAATGTGTGAACTCGGTAGTAAGCATTTACTAAACGCCGCTACAAAAGACCATCACAGGACATTTATCATTGAAAATTGGGGGTGTTAACAATCAAGGACTTTACTAGTAACAATGCACCCCTCATATTTTAGAGACAAACTTCAATAGGCAGACAGTGGTACACACTGTAAAATCAGTAGATATGCATCTCAGCTGGAGGTAAGAGCTAGATATATTATAAGCTCCCCTTTAGCTACACGTGGAACACCCCTTTCCAACAGTCTCCATAAAGAGCACGTGTCCCAGTCTGGCCCATGCAATGGTGAAGTTCTCTGCGAGGGCGTCACTACGCATTCTGGTTTCGTCATGTGACTTTTTTAGCTTCAATAAAAACGGAGAGTGATGAATCCATTTGAGTCGGTGGAGTGGTTCATCTCGCGTGTTCCAATGGCGAATTTTTGATCTTACTGCATTTTTGAGTTTACGTTGCCTTTCTCAGTTGCTTTTTGGAGGTTCATGACCATATCATCGACCAGGCAGGTCATTACCTCGTCTGGACTAAGGTGCTGCTACTGGAACGGTTGCATTTTCTCGGTCTGACAGGAGAATCACTGGGATCTCTCCCTGATATGTTATTTTTTTTAAGCAGCAGACACTTACAGCATTACAATCACTTCGCGACTAGGCAGTCTGCATGCGGCTTCCAAATAAAAGTGTATCTGGTTTCATTGTAGCCTATCAGTGTGAGACATTGTTTGTTGGAGCATAAAATCCCGAGTTCGATTAATTAATAATGATACAAAAGCTTTTAATTCAATTAATGCTATATAAATAAGAGCAGGGTTTTATCTTTAGTAAACTTAGAAATATATTTTTCTATCAATACCACTAATATTTTGATAGACACTAGTTTTTCAGAGAAACTTTAAAAACACAAATTTGTTACAGGACAAAATTATTTGGGGGAAGGAGAGGGGGAAAAAAAAGAGAAAGTTTTTTTGATGAATTAGTTAAGTATAAAATAACTATTTTATTTATAGATCAAGGCTACACAATTATTTTCTGATGAAATTTTAATATCTTTTTAAAGTCACAAATTAAATTGTTAAATATCAATAAGCATGATATAGGTAGGCACAAAATATTTTTTTAAACTAATAGTTGCATAAATTCTTTTAAATAAGGAATAAGTCACGTGAAATAAAGCATAAAGTCATTGTATTGCTATTCAATAAATTTTGAAATTATTTCCAATAATGTTACCAATATTATAATGAATATTAACTTCTCCGTAAACCTTGAAAAACATTTAACATATTATGTATACATAAAATGAAGTGTTTTTTGATAAAAGAAATTACTTCCATGAAAAAGTCTTTTTATATTTATAAATAAAAAGCAAGTAAATCAAAATTTTATTTATTAATATTTCATACAAAAAAAAATCAATAGATTCAAATTAAAGATAGTTTATATTTTAAAAGTAATTTAAATATATAAAGTTATCTTAAATGAATGAATAGTGGCGCAAGTTACAGAACAAATAATTTTAATATATATTATACTTTATTGAAGACATATAAGCTTTTTTATTATTTTTTTTTATGGAATCTTAAATGTGTATGTTTAAAATCCACATTAGAAATCCAGCATCATTAAAGAAACTGAATTATAGAGTAAAGAAAGCCAATTTTACCATATAAAATTGGTAGTAATGGATTTCTCTGAGAAGTTATGGTCACAACATTGATGTTTTTCAAATAAAGACTATTTTACGGTAAGCATAAAAAATATTTACTATCCATTTGTGTGTAATTTGATAACAATTATTTCAATTAAATTTAAAATTATATAACTATTATAAAGAGTAAGGTTCCAAGAAAAGCCAAAAACAATTTCATGAAATTAATTTGAAATTTATTGATCTGTGTTATAGATTTAATCTCTTATTTTTGAGCCAACAAAAATAAGTTTTCCATTTAAAGTATCGATCATAAAGAACAATTTTAATTCCAGTAGCACTTTTTTTTCAGGTTTAATGTAAATAGATTTGGAATTCAATAGATATTTTGAATTCCAAATCTATTTACTTAATGATTATCAATCATTACTCAAAGGTAAACTATCAATCATAACTCAATGGATATTTATATAGTTAATGTAATGACTCATAAATAAATAATTTTACTGATGAATTGTTATAATTTATTAAAAAAAGTTAATGTCATGAAATTTTTTCTTTGTAAGAATAATATAAATTTATAATTCTTTAGTCACGGAGATATTTATTTTTATAGGTTCTATAAAAAATTTCTTATGCAGTTAAAAGTTAATTTCTTAAGAACATATGCAAGTGAATAAAAGAAGTTATTTTATCTTTCATCCAAATGTAGTATAAATATTTCTGAAAAGAGGAACTTATAGTTATGCTACAAATATTTGCTCTCTATATAAGGTAAGTTTCTGAACATCTTACATTTTAAAAGATGTAATTATTTGGGGAAAATGTAAACATAATTATCGCATTTATTTATCACTGTAAATTAATATATTTTTTTATCAAGATTATAGACAATTGTACAAGTTTACCGGAATTTATTACATATATATAATTCTTTGTACAAAAGTCAGAAACTTGTACTTATATCGTATACTTTAAAGCAATTTGAAATATGCATATTTTATTTAACTTAAATAAGATTAACAGTTTATAAAAAATTTTTGCTTTAAATGGAAGCTGTATTAATTTTTTTACAAGTCAGAAATGATCGTCATTTATAGTAATTTTGTGTAAAATGAAAAGCTTACGAATTTTTAACCATAATTAGATGAAAATTATTATGATTTAATTACGAATAAAAATTTCTAAACTTTTATTCTTATTCTGTACAATATTTTACAAGTTTAATATATTTGTATATTTAATTTAAAACTGAAAAAAAATAAATTAATGATTCATTAAAAAGAACAATTTTAAACAAACGTTGAACTTGTTTATCTTTTCTGCATATAGCAATTTACAAATCTTGTTTTGTAATGAATTTTCAAAACACGCATTTAGTATTTTGAATCCGATTTTGATATTTTGGCATCTGATTCATTTTATCGAATTGTATTGAAAAGGATGTCTTTCCTTAATAAATTGATGATTTATTTAAAGAAATATCAGAAAAAATTGAATTAATTTTTAAAACATTTAATTATCAATATTTTAGCTGTTT
Organism: Latrodectus geometricus; assembly: GCA_026290005.1. Lineage (NCBI taxonomy): Eukaryota > Metazoa > Arthropoda > Arachnida > Araneae > Theridiidae > Latrodectus > Latrodectus geometricus. The sequence goes on from JAPDSC010066686.1 coordinate 84,587, forward strand.
GTTTAGGAATATGTATTTTTAGTCTTATAGAGGATATATTTAGTCTAATCTAGAAGACTAGAAAAAACTGATGTCTTCTAAATAGATCAAACTGAAACTTTACAATTTAATTTGAAAAATTACTAAATTTCAATTATTACAATTATTAATTACAATAATTAAATTACAATTATTAAATTTCTAAAATGTAAAAGTTTCTAAGACATATTTTTTTATATTTAAAATTAATGCATTTTAGGAGTTTTAAATCATATCAGAAATTTGAAATCAGATTAACATTTATACATTATTGACATATACTGCTTTTTTAAAAATGTTCATGATTGATTTTAAATTAATTGTATTATTTTTCAAGCATTTTTATAATAAAATATGTATTAAACTGAAAAATTGTTTTTGTCGATGTTTTGATATTTTTTTTATAAATTGTTATGTTTTAAGGTCCCAATCTGAAAATTTTATTTCATTCGGAATAACAGATTTGCTTGGAAGAGGAGCATCTAAGTTATCACTAAAGTTATCTCTAGTTATCACTAAAGTGCACAAATCAGTTAATTTGCAGGTTAACTGCGATCTGTCCATCACAAAAATAGCTCTTACCAAGTAGTTTGAGTTATGGCTGTTACTATATTTACAAAAGCTGTCCATTCCAAATGGAAGTTGAGAGTATTATGAATTAGCGATATTCAGAGAGTAGGACCCCATGTTTTCTGAAGACAGCCAAAGTTTGTGCTTTTCTTCCGGTTATTCCTGTTGAAAATAAAATATCTTATTTCCACTATAACAGACAGTCAAAGACAAATTAACTTTAGCTATTATCGTGGTAGACAAACAGAAGATAATGTGCAGATTATCTGGGAAAGCCATTAAAACGCGGAAAATTATTTCGTTTCCCAAACTACACAAATTAGTTAATCTGGATATTATCAACTAAGATCTCTTTAAATGAGATAAAGCTTATAAAAACAACAACGTTTCTATATACAACTTAATTTACAAAAAATTACTTATTTTTCGATATCTAAAATTTCAAGTTAATGCAGTTAATAAATTAATTAATAGAATCAATGATCAATCATCTAAAAACTGTAATCAAGGTCTTAAAATAATCTTACCACTAAGAGAAAACTTTCATAATATTACATATGTACATTAACGGGTTTCGATCTTCAGTGATAACAGACGTTTCGAATTACATTTCATTTTATAAATTTCTCTTTAATTCATTGTTTCAAAAATTTTATTTAAAAGTGCATCAAGTTCTAAATTTTTAAAAAGTAATTTCATTTATTATGTTCATATTATTATATATTTATAATGTCTTTGGATAGCCTCAGTAATGATAGTCAGTTTGTCGATTCGGGCGAGGGACTTTTTTGTTGGAAATGATATTTCTCAGGTAAAATTTATGGCTTATTTCTATAAAGACTTTCATTTATGTAAAAATTTTTTTGTCCATAAATATGCTTAATTTGATTTTAAGATCGATATACCTTGGGCTACGATGCTTGCATTAAGTTATTGATTATAGAGTTGATTTTATCAATCACATTCACATTTTCTACTTCAAAAATTACGATTAATTGTTTTTCTTACAACTATTTTTTAAATTTATTAATGATTTTTATCAGCCTAGAAATCACGTGAATCTTTCAAATTTCGATTCCCTTTCTCAATACTGTTGCTATGAATTAAATGCGAATAGGAATCCAAATCTCAAACTACAAAATTATGAGCTTAAAAGAAGTTTCTGATGATTGTTTTCAAATACATAACTAAGGATGTTTTATAATATTTTTCCTTTACATATTTCCTAATGTATAATTAAAGATACTAGATTTCAAATGCATAATAGTTAATTCGAAGGTTATCAATTCCAAAATTATTTCTGTCTGGAAGTTCGTTAGAAGTCCGTGTTGTTTTCTCCTTTAAAACGCGGTATATTTTAGATGTAAGGGGTGTTTTAATATTAAGATGATTTAAATTAACTGAATTAAGAATATTTGAATTAACTTTATTCTGATCTTCAAAAAATTGAGAGCCTAAAGAAATTAAATTCAAAATTCTGATATGCAAATTAAAAATATTGATCAAATTGACATTCTGTTATGGTTAACTTAATAATTAATGCTATGCAAAGTATTTGAATATCCCTGTTTTGGAAGTGTGAGAAAATTTCAACTCCCGCTTTCTACAAAAAGACATGGAAAGTTTCATAATAAAAAGTAAAGCGTATTTCGTTTGGCACTGTGTAGTAGGCATTCTAATGGTTTGAGGCAATTGTAATGTATTTTAATACCCATTGCGTAAATTGCTTTCCGGGAATGTATTTTCAGACATTGTGGTTAATATTCACATGTCACAAGGGAAGAAACACAGAAAATTTTCAAGCACCCATCTTTAAATGCAGGTGGCAGAAGAGCAGGCTCTATTTCCCATTGCTCTATTGAGTCTGGAGCCTACAATGAAATGGGAGTCTGGAACCTACAACTCTAAAGGACGATATCCATCACTAGACCATAGTGCTCATAGGCTCAGTTGACCATAGGCTCAATTAAAATCTTGCCACTTCCCGTAAGATCAGCAAAGTGAAGCATCGCTTGCCGCGCGCAGCGACTGCGAGGGTGATCACATTCTCTCTTCACTGGATTGCTGGAGCTCTGTAGGTATGGAATAAGTCCATGTTAATCTGTAGTGTCCTGAATCTTTCAGGCTGTGTGGCATGGATGTAGAGAAGAAGGTTTTAGCTCAGGTTTCGACCTCATCACCTGACCGTGATTCAAAATTATGAGGCCCCTGGTGATAGGTGAATATTTCATACCTGTTAACCTTATATATAGTCAAAAACTTGCCAAGGTGATTGATATGGAAGGTAATCACATTATCCCTCAATGGCTGCTGAAGCGTCGTGGGTAAAAAATGAGTCACTTTGCTGATTTCACGTTAATCTGCGACGTTCAAAGTCCTTCCACTGATGTGGCATGGATGAGAAGAGAAAGGTATCAGCTCAAGTAAGACTCGTCACCTATCCATGATTCAAAATTACTAGGTGCTAGGTGTTTGGCGAATATTCAAAATCAGTTAAACCGATTCAAAACTTGGAAGTCACCAGCACTATTCTGTATAGTGAGGACAGTTGAAAATAAAAAAAAAATGTTAGCTTACCAGTTCTTTAATAGAGATAATAGATCATTGCCACGTATTTAAACTAAAATAGAAATGCCCTATTTGAACACAAATGCTCTGATTTCAGAATTTAAAAAGAAATCGATGTAACTCTATTAATAGGTAAATGTGTTTCACTGAACTTGAATGTGTTCTAGAACCGAGATCAATGAATCATTGTATAAGGAGTGTCTACCATAACAATATCTCTCACCAATTTGTACCTGCTTGTGGTCGTGGAAACAAGACAAGTTCTATTTTTAATATGAGAATCTGAAAAAAACCCACCTATATTCGCTAGCTAAAGATTTTTAAAATAATACGAAATGTTAAGTATTGTCCATTCTAACATTCTTAACTCATATTTGAAATGGGAAGCTGTTGCTGCTATAGCAACCACCAATGATCAGACAACTGAGTGGGAATTATTCCCGCGGTAGACAGACATTTTAACTTCAATGCGATATAAAGATATGATAACGAATTTTCATGCATCTAACCAATATGACATAAATGACCAAATATATAAATATCAAGTTATAAGTTATATTGTTAACTTAAGGTCTGAAAAATCATGCAAGAGAAAATCGGTTAAAATCCGTACTGTTTTACCGACAATAACGTCAAATTAAACATTAAAATGCTATTATCAGAATATTTGCTTCATTGCAGGAGTTGGTCGTCTAAATGTTGTCTCAGTTTAAGGGAAAGAGAAAATTGAAAGCAGGATTTTCCTTGTTCAAAGGTGTTGCCTTTGTACTGTGTTTGGGAGGTTTTATGAAACAAATGATTGATTTCTTAGCTCAGTTTTACGCATATCCGACCATTATGAACATCTACATTGAAAGACCTGAGAAGTTCCTTCCTCCAGCCGTTACAATATGCAATAATAATGTGTAAGTATTATTCCTTAACAGCAATTAATTATCGTATATAAGGATATTGTGTTTTTCATTATGGTTATAAATAATAAAATGATTTCAAGATTTTTCAGTAACAACTATTAATATACACTGTTTATTGATACGATTTTCATGCGTTCATAGATTTTCGCACTCTTAAAGCAATAATATTGAATTATTGTGGTATCGGGAGTCGTAGCTTCCAGTAAAAATGTGTTCCGAAATCTTGGTGAAAATTTAGAACAATAACGATATTTACTATTTTTTTAGATGTATTCAGAGACTTCTTTGCACTACCATATGAAGATCCTGTAAAATCAAACTGAGTGAAGTATGCAATACTTAATAAATCTGTTCAGCTATCATGATGTCAATGGGACTCTAATTATTTGTAATTCAATGCATTTTCAAACATTGGCATTTTGTGGAAACTGAAAACACGTTAGATCTTCCGTAGATAAAAATGATTTTTTAAAAAGAAAAAAATGTTTATTTAAAAACAACTACACTATAGGTATGTTAGAGGATGGGGATATAATGTCATACATGTTTTTCTCTAACCCCCCAGTGGTTATTCATCAGTATTTAAATAAAAATAGAAAAGAAGCTTTTTATCCTTTTTAAAATGGTCATCTTTGTTCTTTAAGCGAGAGGAATTCCTGAAAAATGTGTGTGTTACATCCTTTAAATCAATTTGATTGTAACTTAAGCAAGTTTGCAAATCATCTTTCATGACAATTTAAGCTAATTATGGATGATCCAATCACAAAAATCCAGAAACATATTAAAGATAGTTTGTGTTTCAAATCTTTCTGAGCTGAGCTCTTTATCTAAATATAAGTTTATTCTCTTCCTTATAAAATTCCTCAATTCAGAAGCAGACAAAAATTTTGTGAACTCATAGATTATGAATTTAAATAGATAAAAGTTGATATAAAAATATTGTTTTTATAAAATTATTTGCTTGAAAACTAATTATTTATTTTAAGTTAAATCAAAATTTATAAATCAGAACAGTTTATGAATTGGATTTAGGTTTTCCATCTGTATTTTGGTGTGCTTATGATAATGCGAAAATAATATTAATTTCTACTTCTGAAAGAATGAACGCAAACAATTTAGATTTATTAATAAATTTTTTTACATACAATAATAAATTTACTAAATTTAAAATTAAAAAAATACAGTTTTTTAAAATCCAAAATATTTTTGATTAAAGAATTTTTTTAATAATAATATATATTGTTTTCAGAGTTTTAAGAAGTAGATTTTGCGCCAAATACCCAGATAAGTGCGAAACGCCTGAAGATATAGATGCTTTTTGTAAAGAAAAACCTTATTATTGCCCTCAAAAGAATATGTCTGATTTCCTTGTAAGTAAATTTTCTCTCTCCTTACACAAAATGCACTTTATAATAATATAGAGATGTTAATTCACATAGACATGAGGGGTAATATATCTTCTAAGTAAATTATTTGAGTTTGATAACTGACTCAAAAATGACAATTGTTCTGAGAAAGCTTTTGTACAATAAACTTATGTATTTTAAAAAGTCTGTAAGAAATTTTAAAAGTTTTTATGTATTCTTTGTCATTTATCTGTAAATTGCTTACAAATTGCAATGAAGTATTTTGCATATTAATTGTTCTACACTTCATCAATCCCATAACTACAAAGAAGAATTCCTATTTTTTGAACAGGGAATACAAAAAAAAGTAAATGAAATTGCTTTTGAGTAATAAATAATGATGAGCTTTTCTTGAGGTGTAAATGGAAGGTATTAAAATA
>JAPDSC010066686.1:95442-106231 GCA_026290005.1 Latrodectus geometricus
CTGAATAGGAATCTTCGTAATTTAGAAGCAAACATCAAACAAAAACCTTCAATACTTACCTACCAGCCCCAGGAGCATTATTTCACTAGGAGGATACTGTGACAACGACATATTTAGCTTACCCTTATCGTCTAAAGTGAACATGAGGGATTTTCAATTGAACCGGGATTTGAACACAACACCTTTTGATCGGTCAGTGTAGTGAAACATCACTTTGTCATGATCATTAATGAGAAGGCGACCACATACTCCCTCATTCCTTCATTGCTGTAGCCTCTTAGATTGGACTCATATCTACATCAACATCCTTCAACCGATTGGGAGTGAATGTGGTGAGGAGGTTGCCAACTCAAGCATGAAAACGGCACCTGATCGTAGTTCAAAATTATGAGGCTCTTGGTAACAGGTGAGTATTTCAATACCGTTAACCTTAACAGGTGAGTATTTCAATACCGTTAACCTAATAGTCCTCTGCCTTAACTGCAAATCTATGTATGCATGTAACTTCTGATAATCAGAACAACGTTCTTACTAATTATACCACCTTGTTGGCTTGATTGATAGAACATCGTCCTGATCATGAGAATTAAGTGAGCTTGAGTCAAGACTTAACCTAAGATCAGTCATATTCACTGAAGGTATTTTAAACAAGTCGTTGTTGCGATGTCGTCTCAAGGAAATGATGCCTTTGAGAGTGTCAGGTCAAGTAATAAGGATCTTCTGATGGTATATTACGAAGACTTCTATCTTTCCTCAACAACTTCCTTGTAACTGGTAGTACCCAACTCGAATAGAAACTGGGAAGATTACTGGTGTTCACAAATTCACAGATAATGCTCCTGCACAACAATTTGTTTTATAATGAAATGAATTTATAGAAGTGGAGGACTAATAGTGAAAAATTTTGAAAACTTGTGGAAAGAAGCAATATCTAACATCTCTTAATCATTTTATATAATTCATTTTATGAAAGGTTTATTCTTGAGCCAAGAAATAGAGGTATTATATCCCTTATTAAGCAGATTTTACCATTGTAAGCACAGAGATTGTCATAGAAACGATTAAAATAAGAAGAGAACCTGAATGCAAACATAAATTTGTTTCTGGAATTTCTATAAATTCATCCTAATTAACTTTACTAGTTTAATTACTTTAATATTTCCTATTGAGTATCACCATCACAGTAAGTAAAAGTATAATAAGTAAGGGTACCAGCGTATTATACTGTCGACCATATCTGAAAAAAAATTTATCGCTTAATGTTTCGATTTGGTACTATATAAATTAAAAATTATGTTCTACTCTATATTTTTACAATGCAGAAATAAATAAACTATTTTGCTTTACCTTCACATTTTAAAAAAATATTATTATAATTTGTAAAATTAGACAACATATTTTTGTGGCACAAAATGTTGACGGGATAATATGTAAGTAAAAATATTTCTAAGATAATTAGCAGTTCTAACATCAAAATTTTCGATGAATAACATTTGTGTATCATTGAATTGCAAACTATTAATGTAACATACTTAACATAAAAATATATTACAAATAATGCATTACTTAAGTTACAAACTATGTTAATATTCATTTGATATTATATATTGTTTCTGGATTATAAACAATAATATTAAATTGATTCTGTCTCCAGTAAAATACTAGAAACTTTTTAAAACATTTGGAAAAGCACTAATTTTTGAAAAGTTTAACAGTTTGACAGTTTGTAATAAGCTTTTAGAAAATTATATACATTCCTCGTTGCAGCTTCTTAGGACACTTTTAATAGCCACATATTTCTAACAAATAAGTCTTTCTAGGTAAAAACTTTTTCTAGGTAATTCAACTTCTTAGTAGTTTATCTTTCCTTCTGTGTAACTTTAAATCTATTCTTAGGAAAAAAAGATTGTTTTTACATTTGAGTTGATAGAGGTCATGATAGACAGCGACAATGATTAGAATAAATATTTCAAAATTTTAGTTCATATATATTATTGAATTAGTTCATTTCATGAATTATAAATATGACATTATTTAATACTTTCACAGTACTCGACCGTTTTAATCAAAGAATCGACAAGCAAATTATTTCCAAAGAAGTAAACGTAGAAGAAGACGAAACAGCAGATCAGGATTCTCTGCCAATGGCTTTTATGAATATTCACTCACCTTATAATCTGGATAATGTGGGAGATTTCAGCATTATATTAGAACCGGGGAAAATATACAAAATTTCTGTAAACTTGGTAAGTATTTACCAACATACTATATGCATAAAGTTTGTTGTAAATTTTTATCTGCCTTGTACGTAAAAATAAATACATGTAACAAATAATTTATAAGAGAAAAAGGCATTTCACTGCTTTAGAAAGAATTTTGCGAATCCTTTAAAAAGGAAAAGAAAATTGTTGGTACTCAGCTTTAAATTAACATAATCAAATTTCTGATTATGATAACTTAAAGCTGAGTTACAACTTTTGATCATTTGAATTTTGAAGAAGTGCTTGTCTTTCTGTTGGAAAGATTTAAAATCAATAAGAACAAATGGAACATTGGGGAAGTATAATAATATAATAATAGATGTATGTAACTTTTTTAAAATACTGTTATAAATTTATAAACACTATTTATATTTATCTTTAAATATCTCAGAGAGGTCGTAAATACTCAAATTTTGGTCAAAAATTGCGCTGTTATACATATTTTATGTTAAAAACGGCATTTCTAATAATTTGGCAATCTTTGATAGATTCCTGATGAGTTGGTGGAAAATAGGTATTTCTGAAAAAATCCATCACTGAAACTCTAGGGCTGATAATAAGTGAGCTTGCTTAGCACCTTCCACAGAACTTTGGCGATACTCGTAGATTTTATCCGAGTCAGTTTTATGTCCAGCATAGAAGAGTTAATCAGTGCAAATGATCAGTCTTGAATGATAGCCTAGTTTTTAGAATCTGTTGTCTATCTGAGATATTAGAATCTTTTGTAATTGGAAGCAGTTTCTTGATGTATTAGCTGGATTGGAGCAGTATAGTTGTTATTTTTGTGGCTGGAATTTCTTGTATAGTATTGAATTTTAACGAATAAAAAATCTTGTTAAATTTAAGAGATTATTTTATCAACTCTCAATCAACATGAACTCCGAAGCGCTGTTCGATACTCATTTATGGAATCAAAAATGTATTTTTTATATATAATATGCTTCAACCATTCCTGATCGTTGAATTAATTACTGTCTTGTTATTTCCTTTGTGACGATTGACCACACGTGGAAATCATAAAACATTTTGAAACAATCCAACCACTAATTAATGTTCTATTTATATTTAACCTATATTGCTCCAAATGGAACTAAGTCTATGATTGTCTAAGCCAGAGGTAACCTTGTTGATGTAACATGTCAAATCAATCTGTCAATGTAGTTTAAGGTATCGGGTTAATTTTTGTAGCAATATTTGCATACAGGAATTGGGAATATGGATCTCAAGAATATAGATTTTGAGTTTTATTATGCATTAGTTATTTGCCATTATGGAATATTAATATATCAAAGTACATATAACGTAGAATATAATAATTCCCTTTACGAAAATAAGAAACTAAAATTATACACTTGTTATTTTTTTTACATATTCATTAAAGGGCAAACAACATAAAATGTAAGCATTCCTTTAATAAAATTGAATAAAAGAAATGAAAATTTTAATAATTTTATTATCTTTTTACTCATATAAATATTGATGTCGGCAATATTCATAATGATTACTATTTTTTTAAAGTAATTTTCTGTTAATTTTTTGTGAAATGTTTAATATTAATAAATACAGTGCTAGTAATAACATAAATTGTTTTAAATATAAACATTTACCAAATAGAGAAACAATGTATGTCAAAAACACAATTTAAATTTTAAAAAAACCCTTAAATCCTTTAAAATTCCGGCTGTTATTACAAACGATATAGTTTTTTGACTTACTTAATAAATGGTAATAAAAATTTAAATGATTTAATACTATTTTTTCTGTAACTATAAATACATATAAATATAAAACACGTATTTAAAGAGACACAAATTTTTAAACTAATATTACTGTGTTTTAAGTAAAGTTCTTTTAGAATTAATTATACGTGGTACGAAAGTCTTCCGAAAAAATAAAGTTCATTTAATTAGTAAATGAAAAACAATGTGTTTGGAAAAGAAAATTTTGGCTATAGGTATGAAGCTTTCTTAAATTTTTATATAATCACCTCCTACATTTAAGTACTTGTGCTATTTGGACACTGGGCTCAGAATACAGAATGATTTAATGCTGCCACTTGATAAAGACAAATAATCTCTACATTTCATGCCAAAAAAAATTATTCATTTCTTGTAACGAACTTCACTAAGTTCAAAGGTTTCATTGATCTGATCTGTCTCCAACAGACCAGATGAATGATTATAAAAAGCAATGACATGCCAAAAGATATTACGATTGAGGGTAATCTCTATTCTGGGGTCTTAAGAAAACTATTTCAAGTCATCCGAAACATAAATCAGGTATACTTTCTGGAAGAATTAGGCTTTTCTAAAAGACTCTTTTTATTCTAAATAATTATATTGCTACTGCAAGTCAGAAATTGCTAGATTAATTCGGATGGGAAACTTTCAAAAGTCTCAACTTTGCTTCTGACATTTCATACCTTTTACAAAGTCGAAATAGTTTCTAGGTGATTAGAGATTTGGAAGTGATGAATAGTAGAATGTAGTGACCTCCTGACTTAATATACTGGTGAGATAAATTATTATAATATAGACTGTGACGAGACATTACAAATGCAATAATTAATTAGAGAATAAGTGAGGAAAGCTTCATATATGTAACTGAATTGTTTACTCATATTGTACATTTTGAGCTTATTTTTTATAACTAAATGGTGTTCACCTTTTGGATAGGCATGGTATTTGAAAATCTGTTTCTGCTACTACTAATAATTGACGAATTTAATAATACTAAAATAATAAAAATTTCAGGAGAAGGAAATGCTTCTACCCCATCCTTACATAACAGATTGTTTTGATTATGAAGAAAAATGGAAACAAAATAACAGAACAGGAGCCCGCTCTCAACAGGTTTTGAACTATTTTGCATTACACCATAATTTAGAAAGTGAATTAAGTTAATTTTCTATATCTCAAGGTTTAAAATTCTACTCAGAAATGGGATTTTAAATTGTCTTCAAGTTTGAAAAATTTTATAAAATTAATCATTTTTTAATATTTTATTTTATTTTTGTGTCAAAAGTTTCCTTGAATTTATCTTTCCGTCTTGTTTCTTTTTGAACATTTTTAGTTTAAGTAAACTATTATCTTATCTGTATTCATAAATCACATGCATTTGTAATGAATGTTAAATGTTCATTGATCTTAAATGCAAGTGATGCAGAATTGCTAAACTTTATCATAATTCATGTAGTTCAGGGGTGGCCAAGACGTCGACCGCGGTCAACTGGTAGACCACGAAGACATTTTAAGTAGTCCACTCGACCATCCCAATAATGACCTCGGATATTAACAAGTTAATTTATAACTTATGACATAGAATCAATGAATTATTTAAAATAAAAACTTACTACAGTCTACGCTTTAATACCCAAAATAAACTGTGCAAAGATTTACGATTTAAAACCTAAAGCAGATATAATGAGCGCAATTAAAACATTAAAAAAAACTATACAAAGGTATGCATCTCAGTTTACAAAACATGAATTGAGAAACTTCAAAAACATGGAGGAAGAGTGCATCCACAATCCAAACCGAGACTTCGAAGATTTCGCTTAATACTTACTTGTTTTGTTTGAAGAATTTGAAAGAAGATTCGCTGACTTAATTAGATTGAAAGAAATACTCAATTTTATGATATTTCCAATAATTGAAAATGTCAACATTGATGGAGTATCTGAAAAAATAGGACATATAATAGATATCGCATCAGTCACTGTCAAAGAAGAAATTATTAAATTAAAATGCAATCTTAATATATATCTTAAATATATCTTATATCTTAATATATATCTTAGATATATCTTAAATCAAGAGCATATTTAGCGATACTGATTTTTGGAAATTAATTTCTGAGGAAACGTTTCCATATATTTACAAATTGATTTTGTAATTGAAATCATACTTTGGTTCGAGGTATCTTTGCGAATCTTCTTTTTCAACCATGAACAAAAAACAAACACTGGTCGCATTTAACAGATGAACATTTAATTTCGTGTTTATGCATTGCAATAAGCTCATACTAGCCACAATATTATAAAATTGTCACAGATATACAGTGCCAAATTTCAACTAAACAAAGTGAATAGGATGGTCAGTTTTTGATATATGAATACTTTGATTATTTTCGTCTGTAAATTTTTATTTTGTAAATATTAATATTGAGTTTTTCTTTGAGAAAAATTACATTAATTTACCATTTTTCTTGTTACCGAAAATAAATATGTACGTTAATTTAGCTCTGCCATTGGTAGACTGCTTTCGATTTTTTTAATATGGAGAAGACCCTGGATCCCAAACGTTTGACCATCCCTGATGTAGTTATTTCAATTTGAAAGTTCATCATTTTTTCCCTCAGTATCCACGGAAGGTTAACTAAAAGCTTACCCATTTCTTTGTCGTATTTAAATCATTGATATTCCTTAATTTATTATCAGATTTCTACATTTTCCCAGTTTGAAAATCATTAATTATGAAATATTTATTATTCATGTAGTTATTTGTACATTGTATTCTCAATATAAATGGAAAAAGTACTACATTTTTAAAATGTTGTACTGCACATTTAAAAAAGTTTTATTTCTCATCTTTTCTATTATATGGAAATTTTTATATTTTATTCATATTTATTTTTATATTATAAAAAAACGTAGAATTGACGTTTAAAAATTAAATAATTAAAAATTTTTCCAAAAAAGTTTTAGTGTTTGCAAAAAATTCATCAAATTATTAGATTTAAAAATTTTTTCTTATTAAGAAGGTAAATATCAGTATTAATTTTTAGGTTTGCATCAGTATGTGCATTGATAAATTCACTTGGAAATGCCTCGGTTGCGCAGAAGCTGTTTGGGAAAAAGCCATCCACAGATGTCGAGGTATTTCGTCTCATACAGAATAAATTTACATATTATTATATAATTAGTAAAAAAATTGAATAATACTATTTAATCAAAGGAATTGGCAGGCATATCAATTTTGCCAAACATGTTTAACTCATTAACATACTAGAAAAATAGAATTCTTCATAAAACGTCAGTGATTTTTTTCTGTAATATTATGTTTTTAAACGAGGCAAAGAGTCACAAAATCTACCACCCTTACATTCACATTCCTTAAATAGTTAAAAATAAAAAATGAATGACATGCTCAGATTTGTTTCGCCCTCTTAATCTTAAAGCATCAATAGTTATACTCATGAAAAATATATCGAAGTGTATAAAATGTGTAACAAAATAAGACAACTTTCAGCAATCCTAACTATTCAGAAATGAACGGTCCTATCTCAAAAACTAAATGATGTATGAAAAAAAAAAGCTGCGCATGTCAGTCTAAACCAACACTGATTTTGTACGAAACATTTTAATGCCAAACTACTACCAGTAGTTGAATTTTCCAATGTATTTTTAAATTTTCGAAACAAGATCTCGAACTTTCGAACTCCCAGTTAGGCACAATACAATTTGTTTCGTTTTTTAGAGCTAGCGATTTTCCCAAAGTTTTTCTCTTATGAGATTATCTGTCGTCGTTTCTAAGTTAAGGAGTGACACAACTTTTTAGAACATTATATATAATTATTTTCTGATTAATTGTTTTTGATTTAATCTTTAAATTTTATGTCATTGAAAAAAACGTGCAGTATATCATCATAATAGAACTGATTCAATTTTGATGATGCTTTATTATACAAAGATATTTAGACTGGAACCCACGCTTCAAAATGAACAACGAACCACAACAAACATGAATGTCCAAAGTGGAATCAAACCTGAGAACTGAAGTAAATGCTTGAGTGCTAACAGTTCACCTACCAATTTGGTCATAGTCCAGCAATTTAAAATAAAACATTGATTTTATTTTAACTATGTTGATATGCATCTATATCAGCGTCCATTCAATTTTTATTTTTCACACTGGTATTCATTTTTACTACGAAATAACGATGGGATTTCTATAAATAATATCTGTTAACATGACTAATTTAAGTTGTTTTTAATTCTTCACTGGAAAAAGCTGTCATTTTACTTACGGCTATACAATTTATTTCACTGTTTTCTTAAAATTACAGGAAATTATGAGTCTCTTTTTATTCTACGCATTCAAAATTAGTCAAAAATTCGTACATCAAAATTTGTGACCTATAAGTAGAATTTCTCAAATTAATGTGTTTATAAATTAAAGTTAAGATAAAATTAAATTTAAAAAATTAGTAATAATTAGTAATTAAATTTAAAATTTGAAGGCAAAATGTATCGCAAATATTAAGCTCAAAACAATGAAAGCAAAATAGTGGAAACGAATTTAATTGAATTAATATCAAAATGTATATTTCTGATGTCAAATCTAAAATTTACTTAATATTTGTCGAGATGTGTGCCATATTGTAACAATTTATGTCAAAATTAGGATTATTTAAAGAAGTTAATAATCTATTAGTTTTGCGCAAAAATAATACAGAGCTACAAAATTATTATTAAGGTATTTATAAAAACGTATTAAAAAAACTTAAAGAATTTATAAATGATTCACTATAAAACAAAAATTAATTTACTAAATTTTCTATATCTGGAAAATAACTTGTAGTTCTGAAATAAATACTATGTACAACAATTGTGCAGATGTTATTGTTATCCAAATTATGCTGCATTGAAAGCAAAACGGTAGACCTTACGAAAATGATAATACAAAAAGGTATATATATATACATATAATTTAAAATGGTTTTTTTAAAAATCAATTTTAAGTTCAATTTCAAAAATGCATAACTTTTAGTTTGTATATTAATCCAAATTCAATAGAAAAATTTTAGTTTACTCGGAATAAAATTAATAAATTTACATTGTTAATTAATAAATTTGCATTCAATTGTTTTTTTTATCTATAATAATAAAAGCAAGTGTAATGTGTCTCTTCGTTTGTCTGACCGAGCTCTCCAGCCAAATCTATCAAACGCAGGGACCTGGAATTTTTTACACGGAAGCACAAGGGGGCTGGCCGCCAGACCTCGAAGCCCGATTTTCGATTTTTGAATTAGAAAAATTTTAAAAAAATTATTTACAAAACTTCTTCTCGAGATCGCTGCTCGCCGATAGCTGATTCCGGGGTTATGGATAGATAATAAAAGCAAGTGTAATGTGTCTGTCTGTCTGTCCATTTGAAATTTGTTCGTTACCAATGTCAAATTATGGTAAAACTATACTTTAAGGTGGCCCCTTGGCAAACATGGCGATTTTTGTTTGGCTATCGTTTTTATTGGCGATTTTTGTTGGCACAGACAATGAATTCCCCTGTTGCTATCGGAATATGATGGGGGTTTGCCCGGCTTGGCGATCAATCGCGATTACAACTTTGCGAGAATCAAAGAGGCACCATAAAGTATATTCCTAATTTGAATGTTGTTAGCTTGGTTGTTTAAAAATGCCGCCATTTCCCCTATTTTTACATGATTGTTATTAACTTGAAAAAAAGAAATAAAAGTTTCATTCATTTAATGTCGCTGAATTCGGATAACTATTCCCTTTTTGACTAAAAATTTAGTCAAAGGCAACCTCTATGATTATAATGATTTCTTTTACTGAAATTCGGAAAGTTTTCATCATTCGCACTTACAATATAACTTTAATTTGAATCGAAGTTGATCTATAACGTAGTAAGTTTCATTGAATATAAATTAATGTTTTGATTGCTATCAATATTAAATCCGACATCAATTTTGAAACAAGGAATATTATTGTATTAGTCTGCAATAATATAAACATGTAAGAAGTACAACAGCGGTAAGTTATGATAGGAACCATTTTCCTATTAACTGAGAAACTAGCGCCCTCTATGCCAAACTTTACAGAAATTTCTAGACGTTTCCAGAAGTAAAAATTGCTACAGTTATTTAAAACTGTAAAGGCTGGTTTGAACATCCACGTGAGAAGGTGCTACGTGGATATGATACGCGAGTGAAGTGAGACAATTTGCAGAATTTCACATTCTAATTTTGATTTGATAAGCTGCGTTACTGCATAGTTTACTTAAAGCAAAAAATTCATCACATATTTTCATTTGAGTATTTAATTCCCGTGGGAGAAGAAATGGATCCTAAAAAGCCTGAAGAAAAACCTGGTGAGAAAAAACCCGGACAGCCTGATGATAAAGGAGGAAAACCAGGAGAAAAGAAACCTGGGGAAGAAAAAACTCCACCTACAAAGTAGAGGATCAGCTTTTATGGAAGAATAAAAAAAAAAAATGAAGCCAAAATTATGAGTGAGTGATAAAATGTTATTATATATATTTTAGAGAATAACTTATAATAATCAAGATGAAATCTTAATTTTGCATTTTAAAATTTGGACTTTACTTACCCTTATAATTTTTTCCGCCTTTAATAATTTCGGTTAATTCCCAGTGAACGGTACGCTCCTTATACGGTACGCATATATACAACGGTAATCTATAATAATAAAAGCAAGTGTAATGTGTCTGTCTGTCCATTTGTCTGACCGAGCTCTCCAGCCAAATCTATCGCACGCAGGGACCTGG
>JAPDSC010066686.1:121861-132610 GCA_026290005.1 Latrodectus geometricus
TATATATATATATATATATATATATATATAGGAAAACATCAAACATTTGCCAGTAATGTGTTGAAGAAAAATCTTCTCCAACACACTACTGACGAAAATTAGTGACTGATAAAAAATTTTAAAAGCGATAAAATTTGAAATAGTTCCTCAAGTTATGCCAGATTTTGATTTCTTCATTCAATGAGTGAAGAGGTCTATAATTCAAAGGGCTTTTATTATTATGAATTTTCGAAGCTGAATTCCTCTTCATGTTTTGTTAAATTTCCAGCACATATACAATAATTGTCTAGACTTTTCAACACCTCCATTAAATAATTGATGCTTAGAAGTATATTGCTTGATCTGACAAATCTCGTTTTCAAATGTATTGAATTTCACCTTCAATTCAGTTTATTGAGTATGTATTCTTATTAAGCAATTTATAGTAATCTATTTCTCAACAGCAGACATTTCAAGCTAATGGAACTTCTAAGCATTTCATTGGCGTGTATATAATTTCTAATATATTTAGAGACTTTAGTTACGTGATGGGTACGTAAGTATCTTGTCTGATAATTCATACCCATCCATGCTATTGATTTGGTTGACAGCATGCAGTGCGAGACCCCACATTTCGAAAGTAGTCAGTGAACTGTTCCAAGACCATTTTCTGAATTTCCATTGGTCACCTAATTTCTAGAAGTCAGCAAAAAATGTAATCTGGTAAATAGCATTATTGGTTTTAAATGAGATACATTACTACGCTCTGTTAAAAAGATACCTCCTCCATTGCTCCAAGCAGATTTCAACCCTTTGAATGCCATTGAATTTTCAATGTACAATAATGGTATTAGTAATTTGAATTGATATCACTGAGTCACACGGGAAAGATGAGACAGCAATGATTTGTCAATCATTGCTTAAATCTATAAATTTTCTTATTCTTTGTATTTTTCGAGTAAAATATGTGAAGTGCTAATGAACTCTTCTAAATCAATCATGACCTTAACATAAAATGTAATTGAATTTAAAATTTCATGTCTTAACAAAAAAACATTAAGGAATAAATAATTACAATTCGCGACATTATCAAACCGTAATGTGACGTAGAACAATACTGTGCAAAATATGATACACTGGAAAATAGGAAATAAAATACCAGATTTATTTTCAATATAGATATTTCAGTAATATAATAATAATATCAGCTTAAAGAATTTTTTACTAAAAACAATTTTTGCAATACATAATTTAAATCATATTTTCTAATGGTCTTCATTTTTATTGGAGTCCAATTGTTCACATTCTTAGTTAAACTGCTATCTTTAACTTTTTTAAGCGTTATTATTAGAATTATAGCTACATTGTAATCTGTATACTATGGAAAAAATGAGGCAATGGATTTTTTAATTGTTTTAAAAGACGTCGCTTTAGAAAAGTTGCCAACCACTACTTTAAAAGTCATTTTCATAATTAAATAAAAATATTGCAAGAATTCTTTGATAGATGTGCAGTAGATTGGAGAAACAATAAAGATGTTCTATAAAGTTGTCATGAACCTCCATAATTTGCTTACTTAGTCTGCTGTAAAATTAATTTTCTGAGTACAAAATATTATTTTTTATTCTCAATATTTTCTACAAATGAACATAGTAAACCTGATAGAGTTCTTTCTTTTTCTTTAATGTATGGTGAGTTTTCAATTCGTAATAAAATTTATTGTTTAAGAAATTACGTGGGATGAAATTAGGTGTAGAAAAAGGTTTAGTGGATAAAATTAATAGCCGACTACTTATAAATCATGATAATTATTGTGTGTTTATCATGATAATTATTGAAAGCTACGGTGAGTAAAAAAAGTTACTGCCTTACGTAAGAAGTGCGTCCTTCTAGAATTCCTCTGAAATCATTTAAAATTTAAGGACTAATTTTACATTAGTTCTATAATGATGGATCCAGTTGATAAACTGAAGAAAATTGTGATGAAAATAAAATGAAATAGGATCTTTCATAACAGTTTTCAAGAGGTTAAAATCGGAAAGTTAGCAGGATGCGAAAATATGTTACAATTATCGAGGTATTGCTAATTTTTCCTATAACCACCACAGACATTTCTTTAAATGCGTGCATAGACAGCAAAATTTTCTCCTCTATCTGATAAAGTGAATGAGAGGAGACAGCAATCATTATCGCCTGAAGTTACTTCATTATCGCATGAAGTTGGGAGCATATTGATCATACTGTTCCAAACATGTATACACGGCTTTCCTTGAAACGGTCATGGCTGACAAAAAACTGGCGCGACAGTCCGCTGCAGTGCTCTATCTGCTTCTTTTGGTGATTATTGCCAAATACTGGTCGGCATTCAGCGTTCGGGGGTGAACCAGTACTGTAACATTTTCATCATCGTTTTTATGCATTTCCCTCATCTTGGAATCATTCTACAGTCTAGAGATGACATTTTGAATTTCTTGTCTACTGCCATCTGCATACGCTCACATTCCAGATAGCCGATAATTCATATAAAACAGCGCATGAGTCCTCTGCGTCATACCTATGCGATCGTGACACTGAGCACAGTACGGACTGGTTGCGAACACATTTCCTTCTTTGCCACAGGTCTTTATATATCCCTCTCTTACGCTCTCGTCACTGTGTCAAACTCTCGGCATCATCAGATGCCTTCAAGTGTAATTTGAATAATATGCTTAACAATGTATACGTTATTTCTACATGGAGCATTTTTTCTTTCACTTCGATTTCCTTGGGCTTTCGGATTATCTTTTAATATATGAGCAGTGTATTTGTTAGTACATATCGGACACAGCAAACCATATATCTTCTGATGCTTTTAAAAACTGCTGTTTGCGCTTTTGTTGCATAATAAAGCGTTTAACATTACCTTTTGTGATGTTTTTAAATATTTATCTCAATTTATTACGTCACGACAGATACTCTTTTACATAAGCTTTGCTCTTTTAATTATTATGCCCAACAATCTTTTTTAAGCCTCTAAATTTTTACAGGAATTTCTCAACATGAATATACATGTACAGTAAATGCTCGTTTTTAGAAACACGTAAATCCTGGAAAAATAGTACTTAAAATTAAAAATTTCTTAAAATAGAAAAATAACTGTTAGATCTTAAAACTGTATTTTTACCAAACTTTTCTCTCCTTTTAAAGTGCTATAAGAAATGGTTATTTAGTACGCATTACATAAAAAAATCCACAAAAATGAATTCCTAATTAAAATCAATTCTGACTGTCCTTTTATTGAGATAAATATTTTAATAGAATTATTTACTTTTTCTAATTCAAAACAACATTTTTAAAACTTGTTTTGATGCAGAATAGAATACCACGGTTGTTTTTCTTAAAAAAGTCCTTAATATTATTAACCATACATGAGTTTTACAGCACTAAGTCACTTTCTTTATATTTGTTATCGGGAATTTCTTTTCATTCTCAATTATGTTCTCTCAATCATTTAAACATCTAATAATTCTTATGAACAAATTATTTTGAATTCAGATTAAAAATGTCCTGAAGTTATATTTTGGGGATCAGTAGGTTTCTCTGTTGAATCTCACGGAATAACATCTTCGCTCAAGTAGTCAAGTAGTAATTTTGTCTTTTTTCAATAACATAGTTTATTTAATATAGAATGAAGATCAAAGTGATTTAAATATCTTCACTTTGAAACATCATTCCGAAGATATATCACAAGAACATAGCGTCCAGAATGTCAATTTCCTATGCGATCCCAAGAACAGAAGCATTCTCCGATATTTTCACTTGAAGCTGTTGATTACACTTAAAAACATTGAAAATATGGAATTTAGATTAGACGGCAAAGCATTTACGCAAGGATTGCTTAAAAACATCTGGTGTGAATAATACTTAGGGGATGACATCTATTAATAGCGTAAAATCTATTCACATAAATCTCACTGTGATTCATAAAAATTATCATTTTATCCATTTTAAAAAATTTTTATTTTAGAATCGAAACTATCATGTGTGTGTGTATAAAATTTTATAGAAATGGTTATAATAAAGAAAATTTAAATAAAATGAAAACACTTTCTCATGATATGAAAAGTTTGAACATAAGAAGTGTTCATATTACCAAAATTACTTTATTTCCCAAAATGCTTTGAACATTTTTAAAAAAATAGCGAGTATATATAAATTAGGTTATATTAATCATTCATTTTTCTTACTTTTTATCTAAACCTAATGAGATATGAGAATATAAACTTTTGAAAAATTTCACTCTGCGCCAAACATGTGATATCTGTGTGTGTGTGAAAACTTTACATTTTTTTCGTTATACATAATCACAGACTTTTCTTTTTCGGGTGCTATATAAAATCTGTGCATATATCTAATACAATATTCCATTCTCGATGTGTTTTAAAGAAAAATTATGCCCATGTATTCATATCATATAATAGCATCAGCATTAAATAAACCAAACATATTACTCAACACATTTATTTTACATTCAAGATTATTTGATACTTAAAATATTACATCAAAAAGATCTCATTGTAATTTTCATTTTCCTATGAACTCTTCCCACTGTCCAAGCTGGTAATTTGTAGATGGTGAAGGAAGAAGTCCATATGGATACCCCCAACCAGCATCCGAGTAGACCTCCTATGTTGCTGAACAGCTCAACATCCTACATAAAATAAATAAGGAAATACGCAAATAAAATAATTAATCTAAATTGAGGATTCAAACTCTTAAAGCAAGGATTTTACTACAAGGAATCTTCAGTATCTAGAAAAAATAATGAATAAATATAATGATTCTATGAAATAGACAAATTAAGGGAGGTGAAATAATAAACATTATTTAAATCATAAAATTTATCTTAAGAAATGCCTATTTAGCAAAATAGGGACAATATTTTTAATAGAATATATTTGAAGGGTTGTCTAGTCATGAATTTACATTACAAAGTTTTAAGGTCTAACTACTAATCTCTTAATAATTACCAATTTAATTAGATTTTTAATAGCATATTTTGATTGTGGTAAGTTGATGAGATAATTTTCAAGGTATTTCGTTATGCTTGCAGTAGTCAGTCATTTAAATCAGGGCTTCATAAATTTTTGTGATCTGAAGCTCCATAATATGCCCCAAAAACATTGCGCAAATTTAACACTCTTGAGTAACGTTGTCAATTCCTCCACTCGTACTACAATATAGTATTGCAGTTTTAGCTTGTTAATTTTTATTTTAATGCCTAAAATAATATAAAATGTTTGAATGAGTACCAAACTTAAGAATTTAATTCAATAGTAAAATTCAATTTTATTACTTGGGTACAGGTAAATAGTAATTATAATTTATCCATTTAATGTAATCACTTTTAAATTTACTACTGAGAAATCTACTTCTCTCTCTCATCGTGCATGATGGAGATTTGTAAGCATTCATTTTGCTTATCATATACAAAAAAAAGGAAAAAAAAATTTTATACATTGAAAAGTTTTCTTTTTTCCCGTTTATATTTGTTTTTACCAATTTTCAGATACATTGTGTAAAAATATTTGATCATTGCAAAATTATATATATATATATATATATATAATATCTAAATAAATAGTTTTTAACAATATATTTCAATTTTAGTTAGTTATGATTTCAATTTTAGTTAATTATGACAAAAGTCCTTTTTTTTAAATAATATGCATTTAAAATTTTTAAAAAAAATGAAAATTAATATTTGAAGATTTGTATTATATGGAAGTACTAAATTTAGGTAAAAAAGTAATTTAATAGTTTTAAATGAATTTATATAATTCATTCAAAACTGTTATTCTTCTAAATAATTAAAATTCAAATATTTCTAAAATTATTTTATACATTTACTTTATTCGCTTAGATTAAATAGACCATATTTATTTCAAATACAGAACATTTGATAAAATAGTAAGCAACAACTTGTAATAAGTTTTTAATGAAAAAATATTTTAAAATGTTACGTTTTCTATTTTTTTGAGTAGACATCAGTTTAAAATCTCTTTGTGAAATAGTTATATACACTTGCAAAAGTAACACAATAAAAAACAGCACTTCGGACCTAAGTTTGGAATAAAATCAATTGTTCTATTGTATGTCCCTCTAGGATCGTTAGAAGTGTGATTCATTAAATAACTCTTGTTTGCAATGTTCTCTAAGTGAAATGATTAGTCTGGGGGTGGTAGGTCAAGTATAAGGGGTTTTCTGCTTGATTCCTGGTTCTAAACTACCTAAACTCCCACTTAGCTGCAGACATCTAACTGGCAGAACCTAACTCAGAGCTAAAATATCTTAAAATGTTGGGAAAAAAGGAAGTATGTTGATGCAATAACAAGTATGAGAGAGAATCCAATAATGTCTTTCTTGACCAAATAAGATTCCATCGAATAAGACAGCAAGAAGCTCAGCAGAATGACTTTCGTGGGAGATCGACTGTTACCTTTATGTATTTATAAGCACTTGTATAATCCAGTAGTGTTAAGGGTCTCTCTATAATTGAGTGATGATAGTCAGTGTAGACATATTAAAAAACTACGAAAAAACAGTTCAAATGCATTATAAAAAATGTTAAAAATTAATTCTAGAATTATCAATAAGAGCTCATAGTATCCTTTGTTTAGATTAATTTCTAAAGTTCAAATGCAGCAAATCTCAAAATATGAGAATTGGGTGCCGTATTTTTATTTTTCTTATCCCAAATGTTTGGGATTTTGCCTGGAAACTCGTAGGATTCATAACTTAGAAACATGCTTATGCAATTCAGTATTTATCAAAAAAAAATAAATAAACTCCACTTAAACGTTAAATATAGTTGGTTGGTTGGGTCTTATGGCGCAAGGTCCAAAAAGGATAAGCTGCGCCTAAAATATAGATTGTAAGAATCAAGTTGCTCTTGTTGGGTTATATTTTATAATGAGCCAAATTAAATCAATATATTGACAAATCTTGCTTGTAAATAATGGATAAAAATCAAGATATTTTAAACTAAAGAAAATTATTTTATATATATAATTAACTCTATTTTAATCTTGCGAATGAAGTTCATTTTCTTTCAGTTTTTCGAATTGTTAAATATAATAAAAATTATTTGTGCAAGAATGTCAAAACATCTAAATAATTTCATGAAAACAGTAGAATTATCGTATGTTAAGATGATATGACCATCCGGTATTTCATAAATCGAAGGTTCTTTATTTTCTGCAACTTTTATCAAGGTAAAATTGTTTACTTCTTTAATCATGATGGGGTTTAGAGTTGAAAAGAGTGCAAATTTATTTTGCAAGTAAGAAATTACCATGGTTCTAAGCTGATTTGCAATTCTTACTCCATCTTCAAATACAAAAACAATTTATTCAAAAAATGTCAACATTTTAGAGCCTGCGGTAACCATGTAGGAATGACCATTCCAATGTCCAGTATGTAAAGTATTTGAAAACTAAACCAAACTACCAGCCAGAATTCCAATAGGTACATTAAGTATCCGTAGAATTAATTTCTCTTTTTGGCTCGCAAGTTTAACGAAGAGATTGTCATCTCAAGTGTTAATTTCTTCACTTGAATCTGATTCAAATTTCGATGGGATTAGCTTAGTTTAGTGGCTTAAATGAGCAAAAATAGGCATCCAGAGAATAATCTGATGTAACAATCTCATTTTACTACATACAGATCACTTAGTGGGGAAAGTTTTTTTCATGCTTACCCAACGTATGTTGTATTGAACCTTTGAGAAAATTGTTGATCTAAGAGGACTTATACAGTTAAATGTTTTTCTTTGGTATAATATCCTTTCTATTTGCTATGTTATAGTAGGGAGAGAAAGATGCCAGCTTAGGAGTTAGCTTAGTTACTTAAAACACAAGAGGAAATTAGGTGTGTTGACCAGCTTGTAAGTCATCAGAAATATGCATCCTAGTGAAACACACATAATAAACATTATTTTTTCTCAATAAATGAACGGTTGAACCTTGGGAAGCCATGCTATTTACAATCCGGAAATTTGTTTATGGTACTGCATTTTATAAATAAAAAATGATAATAAAAGAGACATTTTAACTATTAAAATATTACATATACTCACAACATATTTTGGTAAATGCTGATATACAAGTATTTCAGGTTTTTCAACATAAATATCTATCTGAATGAGTCTCCTGTAAAAAAATTAATTGATAATAATAAGCAATGATAATGGCAATTATAATGCAACTTGAAAAAGACGTATATTAATAAAAATTTACGAATATTAGTTTTATGATAATTAAATTTCATAATGTACATAATTAAATAATTTTTTAATTTTAATTAATATGTGTTTCATATAAACGATATTCAAAGATGTTAACATGAAAAAATAAAATATATTCAAATGGACTAACCTAAACTTTGCGTTTAATAAGTTATAGTCATCATTCAAAATTATCGTTAATTAGACACTATGTTCAATTTGATGTTAACTTAATTATATCTGATCTAATAGAAATACATTGACGCAAGACATTAATGTTTAGGAAGTCCACCTGTAGTTAAAAGGTTAAAGGAATAAAATATTTGTTAACAAATTCAAGCAATAGATTATGATGATAATTTATGCTTTCAGAAATAAATTACTAAGAAAAAATGCTATTTTTAAAAATATGTTTCTTCCTAAAGGATAAAAATTTCATTTATCCCTAAAAAAATACTTTTTTCCGGAAGAGGGGGTACTGCTTTTATTTCTAAGAATAGGTTTCTAAATATAAGCAAATTATTAAAATTAATGCAAATTTAATACTTTTTAAAACGCAATTAAGTGCACAGGTAAACATTGGCTATTATATTTTCTATAACATATTACTATCTTTTTTATTTAAGTAAAGTTAACGATGCTTAATTTTCCTCCTTATGCAAACATACCAAATCGGATAAAATTGCTACAATATGTGTGGGTAATATTTCTGAAACAAATTCGATGCTGTGAGATATATGATCCATTACACTTACTGTCCCGATAGCCCAGTCATCTAATGAGCAGCATGGAAAGATAATGAACAATAAAAGAGAGGAAAACTTAAGAAAAATATAATATTTTACTTAAGTACTTTGCTTAAATTATTTTTAAAGTTACTGACTTTTGACTTCTTCCATCCGACCTTCTCTGAAGAAACAATCCCTTGAACTTTGAATGGAAATTTGTATTTCCTAAGCAGAAAAGGTAAGAAGTTTGACAATTAGAAGAGTATGATACTTATCATGAAAATTCAGTGGCATGAAATCTGTTAATAAAAATATCATCATGTGTTAATTAATGATGTTCCGAGAAACCATTCTGTAGAAAATTATGAAAATTATAAGCAAAACAAACATGAAAACAATATCCTCATAAATATATCATTTTGAATTTTCTATGCCTCTGCTAAAATATCGTATAAGTGCCGTACATTGCCGCAGTGTGTGATAAAATACTATAAAAATAATTTAATTTAATTGATAAATGAACTTTCAAGATTAAAGAAGGAGTACTCAAAATTAAATATTTAAACTTAATTAAATATTCATACATTCTCTAATTTAATTCATTATCATCTTAACTTCTTGTTTAATTATTCAATTATGATTTAATTATTGAGAACTACGGTGTCACTCTCACTCATTCACCATTTTTTATATTTATAAAAGCATTGTGAAATAAATTACTAAAGAATTTTTGAATTTTTTAACAATTTGAAAAACCTAATGATACATGACCCTTTTTATGATGCATTGTACAAAAATTAAAAAAAAATATGAATTAAGAAGATTAAATGCGAATATGTTTAGATTTCTGAGCACTTTTTTAAATTAATTGTTGTTGTTGTTGTGTGCCAGCCAGGCTGGCAATAGGGGGTGCGCTGCTCCACTTTTCCAACTGAACTATATTTGGAGTGGAGTCCGACTTCCTCAGTACACACACCATAGGTACCCATTTATAGGGTAGGCAACCATTCACACACATACAAAGAAAGGACAAAGACAAGAAAGAGAGAGAGTGAGAGAGAGAGAAAGTACATCCATGCCCGAGCCAGGATTCAAACCCAGATCCCACCCATCTGTAGTCAGGTACGCTAACCACTAGAGAGATTGGGTGGCTTTAAATTGGTTAATTTTTATAAATACAGTAATATCTTTATTGCAGCACTGAAAGATTCAACAGCATTAATAAACTTAACATGAAACTGAAACATCTATGAAAAAGCTAATATTGTAAATTTGAGCAAAAACAGTTTTCAAAATTTATCAAAATGTGACTATTACTAGATATTTTGTTGAACTACTATATGTCTAGCAATAATCATAGTAAATATATATATACACTACTGGCCATTAAAATTGCTACACCGAGAAGGCGACATGCTACAGACGTGAAATTTATACGAAAGGAAGAAGGTGCTGTGTTATGCAAATGATTAGCTTTTCAGCGCATTCAAACAAAGCAGGCGCCAGTAGCGACACCTACATTGTGTTTAAATGAGGAAGTTGTTCAGCCGGTTCCTCATACACAAATTGCATTTGAACGTTGTTGCCTGGTGAAAAGTTGTTGTGATGCCTCGTGTAAGAAGGAGAAATACGTACTAGCACGTTTCTGACTTTGATAAAGGTCGAATTGTAGAGTACAGGGATTACGGTTTATCTTATCGCAGTATTGCTGCTCGCGTCGGTCGAGATCCAGTGACTGTTAGCAGAATATGGAATCGATGGGTTCAGGACGGTGATACG
>JAPDSC010066686.1:137610-222894 GCA_026290005.1 Latrodectus geometricus
AGAAGTTATTGAATAATGAATCTGAAGATTTCACTACTGAAAAAAAAGGATTAGATTGTGGAAATAGTGAAACCAGATCTTGTTTCAAAAACTTAAATGGAAATGGATTAAATGGAAGATTTATAAGAGAATTACAGAATTATCTTTCCAATGGAAATCAAAAAGAAAACTTTGGTGAGCTATTGATGACCAAACCCGAAGGAAGTACTAGTTAAATCTTTTAAAACAAAATAAGTTGAGCTAAAATAATCTCCACGACTTGTCCTCAAAGCCAATCTTGTCCTATTAAAACAAACAAATTAAATCAAGATCAGAAAGTTCTCAACCACCAATATGCAGAAAACCACATTCCAAGGAATCTACCGATTAAAAATCCTTTCTATCTAATCGGAAATCTATTATTTATAGAGAGTACTTGGAAAGGACATAATGATAATTATTGGATATTATTTATTTGCTGAATCAAGAGATTAATACACATACAGAACTAACTTTACAACAGATGAATTCAAGAAGGTGACTAATTTCCTTATAATTCGAAGACATTTCTCACCTATTTTTTTAATACCAGCCGACAAAGACACAAAATTCGTCTCAAGAGGACTTCCCAGTTACGCAGTGACCGATAAAACACCAGAGGAACTTACTGAAGACATCAAAGCTGTTAAGCAAATAAATATAACGAAGCAAAGATATTAAGATGAGACACAAAAAGACCATTAGTCATGTTTCCAAGATGCAGAAATTTAAGAAAATTATGAATCTTTACCATCTCACAGTAATAGTAAATGAAGCTTATCGCGAGAAAATTAATACTTAATTAATGTTATCGTTGTCATCGATATTGCCACGATTAATTACACAAGTGTGCAGAACAAGTGTTTTTGGTCATAACTTCTCAGGAAATTATTATCTGTGAGACACGAAATTCAGATATAAGAGACAGTATTTTTTGTTTTGTATGAGTGATTCTTTATCGAAAATAAAAGTGATTCATTTATACAGTGAAAATAATAAAAAAGTTTCTTCTAAGGTATTTGATAGGAGTGCAATGTAACATCAAACAATTATGAACAGGTTTCGATAAGAAATCTAGTCTGTAAGTAATAAATCGACAATTTTTTAGCAATTTGTTTCCTGAATTTTCACACTTCTAAAGCTTCCACCAACAATCTAGTATTCAAAATAAAATTTCATAAGCAAAATTTGTTAACGTTATTTAAATTAGTTTTCTTTCTATTTTTAAGCAAGTTTCTCAAGGATATTCAATCTTTATTAAATATGATTATTTAAGAAGAAGGATAGTTCATTTTTAATTATTATAATGCCATTACCTCTACATCTTTGAAGGGGTTTTCTCCATACTTCATTTGAACAATTATGACATTTAAAAATAAACTTATCTTCACACATACTGGCACAGATCTGTAAAAGCATAGTAAGAAAAAATTTTAAAAAAATGAGAAAATATGCATAGGAATCAAATAAATATCCATCTTTAATTATAGGCAATGACAATTATGTGACAGAATAAAAATTTCCTAATTTTGTATAATCTCTCAAAAATTAAAATTTTCTTAAAGTATGCTTATTAAATGCAGAAGATGCTTAATTTATTGTTCAAAAAAATTTTTCTTTCAAAGAATTATTGATTCACCATTTCAATATAAATTTGAAATCACTGCGAATAATACTGATTTAGAAAAGTAGCTCAAAGTAAAGAACTGAAGACAAATACGATGACCACTCAACCACGACTATTTGCGAAAGAATCTATATTCATGTTCTGGATTAAAGAAAAAAGTATTTTCTCACTTACAATAGGATTACTTTGTACAAAATTAACAACTTTAAAAAATTTGGTATAGTAATAAAATGAGAAGAAAGGGACAAATATATATTCTTTTAGTTGCCAGAAAAAGGTCAAGAAAACAAGAAATATGTTTATTTTATCCAAGGGGTCATAAAGTACGAAGCGAGATCTAAACCATAAATTTTAAAACATATATCTCTAAAATTTTTAAAAATATCCACTAACATTAATAATCTGATTTCGCTTGTAACAAATGGATACTTGAGTTCTAAGATATTAATACAGAATTTTAGAAGAAATTTTAGATGCATTCTTTATTCTTAGTAAATTATTTCTGTAATATTATTCATTTCATTAAGTCAACTCTTCATTTATTAAGCAACTGTATGAATGTTTTTACGGTTTAAATAAAAATATTTTTTTAAAGTGCAAAACTAATAAAATCCTTTACAATGAATTTAAATCCATTTTACTATGGGCTCTTCATTCAGTTTTAGTTGATTGATTTGTCAGAAGATCACTATTAGTGATCTTCAGCAAGTACTCGTCAGTACAATTCCGATATCGAGTCGATTTATTGAGTACATAATACATGTCAATTAAAATATTTTTACGTTTTATGTGGCAAAGCAGAATATTTGCATTGAAGTCATATACATATATTTTACTTTAATATCTTAAATCAGATTTACTTGGCTACATTGATAGCAGATTAGGTAAAACGCTGGTCTTAATTCAATAGTTCCTGAGCACAATTTCAACTTCGGGAGTAAATGTGCTTAGAATTAAAAATTAAATTTAAAATGTAAATATGCTTAGGATTAAATATTACTGATAAAAAATACCAATTAAGACTGAATTATTAACTACTCAATTTCAACTTTGAAAGTGTAAAATACTTCATTTCCTGATGGTTAATTATTTACAAGGAACTGGCGGTCTGATTAACAAAAGATGTCCTTCTCATTATCGCAATGAAATAATTTTTATTCTTGAGTAACCGAAGATCCAATGTATTCACTAAAAATGGCTGTGTTATGTTAAATAGGAAGTGGTTGCAATGTTATCAGGAAAGCTCTGGCCGACACCTCTATATAAGATACCTTTAGGTGTAACAGATTAAATTTTGCCACCTTCTCTGCTTCGTCTTTGATTCTAAATTATTAAAGTTCAACCATCCTCAAATGTTTTTATCGACTGAATCAATTCGTAGAAAACTCTTCTTTCATCATTGAGAAATATAAGGCTTTGTTAGCACATAAAGCTCTATAATTGATCGTCGTTATTTACCTAGTTAAGTATTTACAATTTCCAGTTGTTCCTTTTAAGAAATTTGAAGCTAGTATATCATTTTCTGTAGTTAAATAGTTTTTTTTATTTGTTTTTCTCTTCAACTACACCTTTTTATTGGAACTTATATTTTTGTACATATCCAAATAAAGTGAAAATGATATTTTCCTACCGATATTACTATAATAATATAACAAAACTCACTATATAATTATTATCATTATTATATAAATATAAACATTATAAAAATAGCGAATCATCAATTTCTCAATCTACAATAAATTTTTCAAACAAGAATTAATCAAATTAGACTGTTGTTTTGAATTAATTTTGAATAAAAAAAAGACATTTACATCTCTAACATTTAAAAGAGATTTGAACTGATGAACTGTTGAGCTGAAAACTACATCGTTAAATATAAAGATATTAGTTTAAGATAGTTATAGGTATTAAGGTATTTATATAGTTATAAATCCATTGATTATGTATCTAGGTAGGTGTGTGTGGTTACAGACACATTCCCGTTAAGCTAAGCTCGCCATGAATTGGCGACTTGATAGTGTTTTCAAATATTATTGTTATAACTTCCTCATATTAATAATACAATTATTTGCCATAGAATTCAGTAAAAACCTGCTGGGAGCGAGGTCCAGATCTGTTACTTCCTCTCCGCAGCTCTTCGTAATCATAGCAGTCAGTTATGTATGGATGAGGCAGCAGTAATTCCTTTTCCTGCAATTTTAAAGTTTGGATTAATTTATGTTAGTAATTTCAAATATCGCCTGTTAAATATGAAATTTGTTGAATATGAAACACATATTCGAGAGGGCGAGAGACCAAAAATTTTAGTTGAGTGCAACTATGCTATTGAACCCTTTTAGAAAACGTCGTCTTCAATTTCAAGTTCACAATATAATTAACGAAAAGAGAAATGCTTTCGTAAAACTGTTGAATCAGAGGTTAGTTATTATGTCATCACGAAAATGCTGACAAAAAAGAAGCATTATATAGAAATTATTTAGTACTCTTTAATTATGTAGCCGTATGTCAGAATTAAATTGATTGCAACAAAAATAAAATAAAAATGTAAATTGCTGAAAAATACAATTAGTAATCTTTGGTGTCTCATCTTTTATATCATGATAGAATTGTCCACTTATAAGAGAGAGATACTGCTGCGCACTAAAGATCAATTCGATAGTTGGCTCTACTAGAAATTGGGAATTCATAAAAAGCAATTATATTAGGTTGGGGGAAAAAAAGATAGATTATTTTTTCGTCTATATTGATCGATGTCTCATATCGTATTGAGTAAACGATCTCAGATTTATGCTCGTTGGAACAAGGACGTTTTGCAGTAAAAAATGCTGTTTTTTTTTTTTTTTTTTTTTTTTTTTGGTCTATTCAGTTGTGAGATATAGGGAATTAAATGTGGAAGTCAACAAAAAGACCGTTTTTTCTTTGATAAAGGAGAAAAGGAAAGCCAGCTGGCTGAGTTTATACACGGTGTCATCGTCCCGGTATTGTAACAGCCAGTTAAGTGCAATTTTGATTTTGTAGACTCCTTTCAGGTACTTTTGATGTTCATAATGCACCTCACACAAGTGTTTATCAAAAATGTGATTAAAATCATAGAAATTATCGAAGCTGGCTAGCATGCTATCATTCGTAGCATCATCAAGAACTGAAAATGAAACCAAAACAGTTTTTGCACAAAGCGAATCCGAAACATGTTAAATAAAGTCCTGCAGTTTAAGTAAAAATAATGGATTGCTTTATCCTCAAATTCATATAATGACATGTTTGAAGAGTACTGAATTCTCTCTTATTAAGTAAATTAGTTGCACTTTTTTAATGGATTGCATTATTAAAAAGCCTATTATTAGTTATAATAATACTGATTTTTATATTCGATTAATTATGATTGTTTCAATTGCAAATTCGAAATCCTAGTGTTCAATAAATGTATATATAATACAAAATTGAATGAGAAGCAAAGCAAAACATTTCGCTTGAATAAAAAATAGATTATTTATAAATGTTTTAATTGATAAATAAGTTTTAACTTTTATGCCAAAACAATGAAAAAAACTATTTTTTTTTCAATTGATAATATCTTTAATATAAAAAAAATTTAAATATTTTATATACAAACGAAATTTGTTTACTTTAAATTCTATGATATTTTATTACACAAATTTTTCTCATTTTTATCTTCTTTGCATTATTACAGAAAGCATAAGGATTACTTTTATAAATTTTTTTCGCTTTATAAATATTATGTTTATAAATATTTATAAATTTGTTTCCAGAATCGAAACTTGATCTTAAGACTTAGTTAAAGCCATCTGTAGAAATACATTGATGTCAAAGAAGATTAGAATTTCAGGAATATAAATTTGAATATTATTGAAATTCCGTTAATATAACTTTAAAAATCTATATCCATCTTAAAAATTTTATAATATATTTATTCCACCCTCATTTCTCGTTACATAATAAAAATATTCTTTAGCAACATTTTCTGTAAAAATTACTCTGCTTTCGTTTTTCTATAAACCAGCGAATATTTCTGTTTTGTGACTAGGCAATCTCAGTTTTGGACAATTTCAGTTCAGTAAAAAATCTCATCATAGTCTGACATGTCACCACGAAAAGCTATAAGGGACATTTTAGCTCAAAACATATATTGTACCTACATTTATAAATACTCACCATGTTCACAAAAATTTTGTATATTTTTCCCGGCTCTAATATGATGCTGAAATCTTGCACATTATCCATCTCAAAAGGAGAATGAATATTCATAAATGCTGTTGGGGGAGAATCTTGATCTGCAGTTTCATCTTCTTGAATGTCCAACACAAGAGAAAGAACTTGTTTGTCAATTTTTTGGTTGAAGACGTCGAGAACTGGGAAAACGCACAAAATTAACTCTCAGCACTTCATAAAATAAGGAAAACATAGTTGCTACAACGATCTCATCAATGGAAGGAAAACTAAAAAAACGGTGAACGTCCTTTGCAAGAGAGAGCGCAACAATAAATTAATTTATGATTTTGTGAGAAAGTGAACTATAAGTTACTTTGTATATAAGTTACTTTGTTCTATTTTGTATTCTCTATCAATTTTTAACAATATTTTATTGCTATAATTTTTGCTTAAGATTCAACAATATCTTACAGAGTTATATGAGATTTTCATTTATGGTAAAATATATGTACAATTCTTATATTATTTCTAAACTGAAGATATTAGAAAACAATTTTTAAGTTTAAAGTGTTTTCATGTTTTATATCATTGAGAAAAGATTTTAAAAATCATCAGCAAGCAAATTTATAAATACTTTAAATATATTTGATCTTTACTTTAAAATTCGTGATCAAATATGAATTTTATAGTAAAGATAAAATATTTTAAATCAATTATAAATTTGTCTGAAATATTTTTACTTACATGTTTAAAAAATAATTGAAAATATGCCAAAAACGATAAAAAAAAGTTTTTTCAAAAAACATTTCTGTCCTATTAATCAATACAATTATTTGTTTGTCCCATTAAATTATAAAATGATAGTTCTTAAGAAAAATTAACACACACACACACAAATAGCGCATTTTTATGTGTAAAAAAAAGCTTAACAATTAAAAGTTGTTGTTATACGCAAAAAATAACCATGCCATAATGAATTTTGTGAGAAATTTTCAAGGATATTCATGTGATATAAAGAAAGAAACCCTAAAAATTGTCAAGTACATGCTTTGAATGACTATATATTGTAAAAATAAACACAATAGCCGACTCTCTTCTTTCAACTTTGGCAGGGGTATACCTGGTCTCACTAAAAGGCAGCCGTGAACAGTAAACATTAATATAATGTATATTTCTGGAGCATTTACATTTTTTTTATCATTCTCTAGGCAGATTGGTTGTCATACGTCAAACGTGTTACAATAATTATATATTAACTCTAGCAAACTTCCTCGTACTTAGACTAGACTTGAATTCCACCAGTTAGATGGAGATTGCTGAGGAAAGATGGATAAGTCTTCACAATGTGGAAGTAGGGACCCGCGAAGAAGACCTTCATGTCTTCACTTGCCATGGCAGATATATTATTTCACTTGGAAGACATTGCGCCTTGAGTCATTCAAAATGTGCTCCAGCCATCTTTAATGAACATGAAGTTTCTTCGATTAAACTTATTACTTTCTGATAATGAAAACAGCGGCATTCTAAACCAGGCCTCTGATGTCGATATCTAAGGTTTAGGGTTCTTTCGCACAATAAATATTTGTATATTTAAAGAGATAGCAAGTTCAATATTTTATCTCACCAAAAATGCCTTCTAGTAAGATTTGTGCATGTTAAACTGTGTCGTAAAATACAATATTCTGTGATAGTTGGATTTGAAAGTTTAAAATGAAAAGTGCCGTTTAGGGAGTAATATCATATCTTTTGTTCATTGTTTAAAATTATGAGGTAGTTAAGTGCTCTCCATGCTTTTGAATAACATAAATAAAAATCAGAAACAAATAATTTGGAAGATAACAATGTATATGAAACTCACTAAAGGATGATTCCTGAGCTTCTTCATTTCCAAAAATATGAGAATTGTACGTGAAGCAAGGGATTATATCTTTCACGTACTGATTAAGGTAGGGCCAATAATAAAATGGTCCTTCAAACCGTCTGAAAAACACAAAATAAAATATGTATTTAAAAACTGCTCAGTGCTCAATAAAATCATAAGAAATACATATTTATTGAAAAATGTACAAATAAAGTATTTTTTAGTGGGTTCCAAATGAGAAGCGTTAAATATTGCCTAATATTAAAAGTTATTTATTAATCATTTTCTGCTTTTATTTCTGAGAACTTTCA
Organism: Latrodectus geometricus; assembly: GCA_026290005.1. Taxonomy (NCBI): domain Eukaryota; kingdom Metazoa; phylum Arthropoda; class Arachnida; order Araneae; family Theridiidae; genus Latrodectus; species Latrodectus geometricus. The sequence continues at coordinate 145,598 of JAPDSC010066686.1, forward strand.
TTTAAGAAATTACTATTTTATCAAAAATATGACACGTCACACAAAGCTAGCTCTTCATTTTTAAAATTTATTTTTTGTAATTGAAAAGTAAGTTTTTCTTACGCAGGATAATGACTCAAATCACGCAATCGTGGCGTCAACAAATCAAAATCTTCTGCAGTCATTTTTTCAAAATAATGATTCCACAGTTCCGTATTATTTGGAATCTGAAACAAAATGAAAACGCATGTTCCTCAAACAGTAAAATTAATTAGACTTTTATTACGGGATTATAATTTATTTAGGTTTTAATATCAGGGATATGTTTGTTATGTAATTTATCAGCAACCGAAAGAACATTTAGAAATAATTTTGTAAAAATTCTTTCTATATTAGAATTTAAAAAAGAGAATAAGGAAATTCATACTTACAAGGAAATCAGACATATTTATTTGATTGCAATAGTAAGGTTTTTCTTTACAAAAAGCAGTTATATTCTCAGGTTTTACACATTTACTTGGATACTTGTCACAAAATTTACTTCTCAAAACACTGAAATGATTCAAATATCATGAGTTCAAAATTTTCAAAAATATGAATAATACAAATCTTACCAGCACCACAATAAGAGTGTTTTTATTGTGACGCTGATAAAAAGAATAATTGAACATCAAAAATAAGGAAATGCTATGAATGCATGAATAAACTCATTTCACCAAGAAAATTTTTTATTACTGCTAGTATAGTTCATACGATATCTAAAATCGTTTGGTTAGAGCAAGTAGGATGGTCCGAGCAATATTATAGTAATGTGCTAAAATATGAGCATTTTTAAGTGAATGTCACTACCGAAAATTCCTAAAATATTGATGTTAGATATTGCATCATATTATCAAATACGATGTTTCTCATAACTTCAGGTAACCTAACGGCCAAAGGTCATTGTAATCATTTGAATGTATGCCTCGTATTGTCGTTCTTGAAGATGTTTGTATCCGTATTCACAGGCCATACTGGGAAAATCCTGGAAAATTTCCGTATAAAACTTAAAAAATATCTATATATTGAATAGAAACACAATATCGAAGCTGTTCAACGGATGCTAGGATTGAGATCTTAGGATTTTCCTCTTTGTGAAAAGGGTAAAAGTCCATATATATTTAAAATATGTGTAAAAATCGAACTTCTTGGTGATAAATATATTTCTTTTCTATTAAAAAAGTCTTATTTTAACATTTTAAAGAATTTGCAAAGTTATAATTATTTTTCTTGTGTTTCTTATAGTGCTTTAGCGCAGTCCCGTTTCTTTAAAAATGTATAAAAACATGCTTGGGGAAAAAAATCAGTAATTTTTGCCAAAAGGCTTTCTTTACTTTTCCCCCTCCTGGACCAAATACTAATGTTTTTTTTTTTTTTTTGTGAACCTATGATTTTTTACTAGCCACCGTACCCAGGTCACCTTGTTAGATCCCCAATGTCATGACCATGATTAAAATCATAATAAGAAAGACGGAAAATAAATTGCGTGATCAACACAAAGCGTTGCTTAATCATCATCAATATAAAAGAAAATTCTTATACAAAGAATCCTTAATTAATCCCATGAGGATTACAAGGATATTAATCGGAGAAATAAATATCAATCTTTTGAAGAGATAAATAAAGAAATTGTTTTATTGTTAAAAATTGATTGTAAACACGTTAAATCAGTTTATCATTAGCTTTTAAAGTATATGTAATTTAAATTTATTATTTATTTAAGATGTATTAATAAAAAAACTTTTTTCAAAAATAATTTTTGTTTTGATTAAGCATCTTAATTACTTCGGAAAGTAGTGAGCAGATAAGAAATAAAAAATCAAAATATTAATAATTTTTACAATTAAATATACTATTTTCAGTTTAAAGTTTTTTTATATAACGGTAGGCACTCGGTGATATACCCTTCGCTACAACAAGGCCGGAAACTGCTACTCATTTATCGTTATCCGGTGGGCACTTGTGACTCAAGTCACGGAGGTGAGTAGCATTACCTACGTCACACCACCACAAACACGTTATAGGATGGGCCACATTCATGCATCGTCTAAGGAATGGACAAGAAACACAGAGATAGAACATCCATTCCCGAGCCGAGATTCGAACCCAGATCCTCCCCATCCGTAGTCTAGTACGAAAGTGACCACTAGACAGAGTAGGTGGCTTTTTCAGTTTAAAGTTGCCACTTAACTTTATTGGTGCCATTTGGCTTATTATATTTATAATTGAAATTTGTTACATAATGTTTTTTTACTGTTTTCATAACCGCAGCTTATGGTTTTTACTGCACTTTCCTTGCTTTCATGAATGTTTATTAACAAAATAATTAATGGATCACCATAAAATGCAGATTTACCGAATATTCAGTATATTCACACTCTCTCTCTCTCTAATAGATTTACATAAAATTATTAAGTGTGCATATCATGTAGAATTGAGTACTTACACGTTATTGTTGCATATTGTCACTGCCGGTGAAAGAAAATCCTCAGGTTTTTCAATGAAGATGTTCGTCATGGTTGGGTATGTGTAAAACTGAGCCATAAAGTCTATGATTTGCTTAGTAAACCCGCCAAAACAGATGACAAAGGCAACAGTTTTGAACAAGAAAAATCCTGTTCTTAATTTCTTTTTCTTGTTAAATCTCGAAAACATTTCAATTCCAAAATTCAAATTCCCTAGAAAAATATTACAACAAAAAAAAAAAATAAATAAATAAATAAAAAATAAAATAAATAAATAAATAATAAAAAAAAATAATAATAATGTTTTGTAATTTTAATTCTATTCTATGAATAGCAGCAGTATTTCAATTAAGATCTATACAGCACTACATCATTATATATCTCTTTCTCTCTCTTCCTCGGCTAAGAAAATCGCATCGTTAATTTTTTTCTTTAATAGTTCAATAATTAACTGTTTTGGTTTATGCGAAATAGAATACAATTCATTCTATAATACAAGGGGAATTTTACTTAATATAAGTAACTATAAATTTAATTTTGTAAATTTGGCAGATCCTTTTACAATTATGTTTCAGTAAGAAAATTTCGTTTAAAAAAAACTCAATTTAATATTATTTTAAAATGTTAATACACTGAGGGAAAAAATGATATATTACGGGTACAGTATTTAAAAGAAACTAGTTTTTAATATTGAAATTTTTCAACAGAAAATTAGGATGACCAAAGTTTTTGGCTTGGGCTTCAGTAAGAAAAAAATGTAAGTGAACATATTTTATAATAATAATATGTTATACATATATGTATATAGAAAGAGTATTAAAAAATTATAAGACTATTATGTTTTCAGTGATTTTAATTATAAAATAAAATAAATTTTTATTAAATTAAATTGGTGGGAAAAATGTTATTTAATAGATATATGTAATATTTTAATTGTGACTAAATATTTTATTAATACTTCAAAAACTTCCTTTTAAATACCAGTTAGAATGCAATAATTCCCCTAGCTAAAACAATTTCGTTTCTCAAACTAAAAATAATGTTGATCCACTGCTTATCTGACTAACTTAAAGTACTTTTTTTTATCAAATTCCTTTTGTTCATTTTCAATAATAAAACGTTTTTCAAATTTATTAACAAAATCATATTAACGGTTCTTTGCGTACACTTGATGAGCTTAATGATTCACACAAATGTTTGGTAAAATTCAGATCTAAATGATTTCTTCGCCAACCTAAAAGCTGCATTATTATACTTTGAAACCAATTTTTAGTTAAATTAAAATCGTGACACACAACATTGTCTTATTAAAATTTCCAGTGAATCAAAAGGTATAAAGTATTGTAAAGTAATTTTTTGATGACAACTTGATTCAATTTTCCCAGGAACTCATTGCAGATCATATTTCATATCACATGCAACCCCTCCCCCCATCACATTCATCTGCTTCTTGAAAAATAGCCACGAGTTGCTTTCATAAATGATGTAACCAATAAATAACAGTTCGGACCACCCTATTTAATTTTTTTACTAAGAAAATTCTATTTTTCCGAGGATTATCCCAGGTGATGACCCTCTTTATCCACTTCAACCTCTCTTCATTACGACGCTTTAACAATCATGATTTTCTTTTTAATTCCTGAAAAGCAACATTTCAAATAAATCTTAAGGCGGGGGTCTCAGATTGTTATATGAGAGAGTTTTAGTGGTATTTTACAAAAGAACAAATTCTGCTCCTTTGCAAGATTGAAAATAAGTTTATGATCGAAAATTGATAATTTACTTTTCTTCCCAGACACTTTGCACTTTCCTTAAATACATCTTTTACTGAAAAAATTCTTGAATATGAGTTTATGAGTACCTATTCACGTCCTTGTTTTCCAGAGTTTTATTTATTTATTTCTTAAAATTTGATAGCTTTTCCCTAAAAAATTCTCTTTGATATAGCATTGGGGCTTTACTCGAAAAAAACAAACAAATTCAAAATTTATACATAATATTATCTTTTGTATTCCTTTGTGATGCAAAATTAAAATTTATATATAACTTTGTAGGAAGAAATAAAATTATTTTAAGAATTCAAATAATTTTGAACAAAAAAAAATAAGTGATCTGAATCTGTAATAATAGGATTTTGCAAAAAAGAAAATGTATCTAGCTAACTCAGTATTTTTTCAAATAATGATTTAGTTGAACCGATAGAACTTATTTCAATTGTTACAATCTTCTCATATTATCCATTTGAAGCAATTTATTTTAAAATTTTAGGTGGAGCTATAATTATGCAACATATTCTATATATGTACATAAAAAATGTAACACCCAACAAAAATAGATTTATTAAAAAATATATGAAAAAAAATACACGCAAATGAACTCTATTTTACCTACATAAAAGGAACAGATATTTAAGACATTTACTCTGTAAAGTTATAATCTCTTTCTTTTATTTAAAATGTTCTTTTTTTATGATTAACATAAAAATTGTTTAATCTATGAAAATTTTGAATCATAAATCATTAAGAGAAATTCTTTCATGACATCTCACTTTAAAATAAACAAAAAAGATTCTGAAGTATTATTTTGATTTATAAAAAATTATGAATCAAAATTCAAACCTAAAAATGTTTTGAACGCTGTAAAATTTTAACTTTTTTAGATCTCTTTGTCTTCCTTGCTATAGATGAATGTATTTAAACTTGCCCTAATTAAATTACAAATCTTTAAATAACACCAAAATATGAGGACATAATTATATAAAATTAAAGTATCTTTATTCTTAAATGAGTTGAACTATTCTGAGTTCAAGTAATGCATCATTGTTTCTAATATACAAAGCAGAGAAAAAGCGGCAAAACATAACGAAAATATGAAATTATTTATGCATAAAGCTTTTTGCAAAGGTAAATATATGATTTCAAATGCTTACCTGAAGTCAAATGTTTCCTTTTAGGTGATATTATTTATGATATTATGCAAGAAAAAGAATGATATTGTCATTCAGGATATTTTTACTCTTTCGGTGAAAGGGAAAAGTGGAAAACTGAAAGGATGATTTTTCCAAACCTCATTAAGAAATGGAGTTCTTTTCTCTTGTTGCTTGTTGTTGACTCATTTTTAGACAGAAAACAAAACTTAATTTGCTAAAACATTTCATTAATAGTAAAGCTGAAATAAATATTCGAATTTATGCCTCACGTTGAAACTATTTGACTAATTATTTCGCTCATTAATTTCAGAAATTCCGTCCATTATTTTTTCTACTCTAATGAAGAATTTTTTATCCTTTAATAATATTTTGTAAACTTTTCAGTATTAATATAAATAACTATGTGATAAATGTATTTAAATAATATCGAATATATTGTGATTTAATATAAACTACTTTATCATTTATTTATTAAAATCTAGAATTATAAGCGAGTATAACATATTTATTACTTATATAAATTTCGTTTTTATATATTAATGTAAATTTAAACAATTATCTATTATCTATTTTCTTATTTTTATAAAATTATGTGTAAACTATGATCTGCATAAAATTTTAAATCTGAATCTCTCTTCTCCAAAAATTAAAAGGTTTTTAAATTTTTAATATTTATCAACCAGTTCATTTTTTCTTATTAGAAATACTCAATTTTATCTCATATTATTTTGTAATCTTCATCAAAACCGTTTTGAACACTACATTTGTTTACGTATATATGAATAATGAACATCAATTTATGTATTGATATATATCTCATCAAATTCTATTTCATTTGGAGAAACTTTGCATGAAAATCAACTGCATGCAACGTTATCAAATAGTTGGAATTAGAGTGACTTATCAAGCATTATTGTATGCAAAAATTTGAATTTATTGCATTTATATACACTGCAATTGTAAACGAGTGAAGTAATTGTTGTGCAACATTATTGTGATAAATGCGATCAGCATGATATGAATGTGATCAGAGCACCAACTGTTTTAAACTCACGATTTCATCAAACTGCTCTTGTAAGAGCAAAGAAATATTTATTTTGTAACTATTTTTTAATAATAATAAGTTTAATATGAAAATTAAACTAAATCAATCTTTAAACTTAGGAACATTAAACTGACAAAAAAAATTTACATACAAGATTTCTTAATATTGCTTAAGCTATTGTTTTAATAATTGATACGTTATTTTGTTTCATAGTTTCACGCATTTAATATTCAATAATCATTGGTTTATATTTTACAAAATTCTAAATTTTAAAAATAAGTCAAATTTAACACAACAAATACAATAAAAAAAGTGTTTATTTTTTGTAATAAATTTTAATTTCAGAGTGGATATTCTGTTTGACTAATTAGGGCCACTCTTAGTAAATTAGGGCGAGGCACCCATAACAGTAAGCGAGAAATTATTTCTAGAGAAACTGACCTTTCTCGTTTTTGCCCACTTTTGCATTGTTGCTGCTATGTAAGAAACTCTAAATCGCTTGGAAGGAAATCGTTTGATAGTTCGTTCTTTTCTCATTTACCAATTTTCCTCTTTTAACTACATTGATTCATTTTTTAAAAATTGAAAAAGAGATGAAACATCAGTTTTTAGAGTTCTGAAGAGTTGGAAAAGCAATGAACATGATTTAATGAATTGGTTGCAGAAATAAATAACAAATATTCAGAAGCTCCTCAACAGATGGCACAAGTGCTTAAAATGGAGTAGATGACAGAGTAGTAAAAATATTTCTTCATGTATGTAACAGAATTTTATATGTTTTTCATAAGCATGCATTTTCCATTTTTATATAGCAAAACTATCATTACTTTCTAGATAATAACTCTTGAATATCTTATCCAAAAATATGCATTTAAACTGTAGGAATTATTCAATTTCTCAAAGATGCAGTTTAAGAAAGAAAGATACTAGTTAAAATCTATAAAAGTAAAAGAAAATATTACTATAAAAAATAAAAGAAATTATTATGCATAAAAGTTAGAAAAGTATTTCAGAATGATATGATGGATAATTCGGAAAAAAGTAAAACATTTAAAATTTGTGCTGTTCATAAAAATGGAAACTTATCGTTAATACAATATTTTGATTGGTTTAAGGTGTACGTAACACTTAACTTTAGGTTTCTTGGTTTGCCACATTATGATCAAGTTTTGCACACGAGATTAATCTGAGATCTTCTGTTCAATGTGAGTTCTAAACCACAACATCGAAACCCATTAACTGAAGGAATCGAACAATTCAACAATGAACATGGCTTTAACTTTGAGAATGTAATATAAATAGTTTGTTTCTTTCTAAGTATCTTATATTTCATAATGGTCATTTGCATAAATATACAATTTTTACAATCTTTAATTCAATCAAGTAATCATTCAGAAAATCTAAAGGAAAATAGTATATAAGTATTTCCTTTTTCTTATGCCTTATTTTAACAAATATCAGAAATTTTTTTCCATCGAGGTGAACAATCGGAGTACTACGAATATCGATTTGAACATTTGGAGTACTTGACTTCTCTCCATTTAACAACACAAAAAATTAACTCCCAATTTCAATGTTTCTATTGATTCGGAAATTCTTTTAAACTTTACATTCCTGTCAAATTAACCATTTCATTTAAAAAAAAATTACCATTGAAATTCTTAGAGAATAAACGGAACTGGAGCCTCTAATATGCCAAGTGATTGGGCTCAAATCTTCGGATTAGAATATCCTGAGTTAGATTCTGGACAGAAAACTTCTGCACATTTGTCGAGAGAGGTTTTTCTTGTTTTAATATCTTATGTTTCTTCTCTTTGCTTGCATACCTCTCGTTTCTCTCTTTGCTTGAGTCATTTCTGTGCTTCTTCCGTTGCAACAAGAGAACATCACTCACTATTTGTTAAAAGTTCTCTCACAAGGCACAATTTCATGTAATTGTTACAAAATAAAAGAAAGCTTTACAACAACATTTAGTTGTTAGGCTGTAACCAACGTGGTGTTGAATGTCATTAGATAACGATGCAGGTGAGCACTATAATAGAAATATGACCTTACTATTTAACTTACTAAACCTTATTATAAGTGTAACTGACCAAGTTCTATCATAAGCTTTGCTAAAGAATGGAAATGGAAAATTTGTTTCTGCTTCTCATTTGCACATTTATTGTGAAAAGTTCTTGGAATTTGCTCTATATCCCTCACTAGTTTATAGATTCTGCAAAGAGACATCCCGCCGTGGAAATTAGAAAAAGCCTTACAACATTTAATCCTATGACCGACTTCTATGATTTGCTTCAAGTTCAAAAATATTCACCAAAAATGTGACGTAGATTCGATTACCATACATTAAAAGAATCATGAATAACTGCAGCGTACGATTCAACATTTGATCTGAGTACATCATCTACATTTGAATCTTTAAACTGCAGTTCCAAGTGACGCGTAGATCATTATGCACATTTATTCCAATTGCAATCATAGCAGTCAAACCATCTGCATCTGTAATGTGATCTTTTTCAAATGAATCTACAGTTATATCAAGTATTATTTATGCATCATAATATGAGTCCAGTGTTATTATCCAAACTGAATCCGGAATCATTAGAAACAAGTACTTGAGTTTAATCTATCTGCGTTTAATTTTGATGTTCAACAACCCACTTTCTTTGATTTGCACTGTGTTTTTAAGTCAGAAGATTACACTATATTTCTCTATTTGTTCAGCTACTATTGTATCGCTCACCAAGCACGCAGCTGAATGAGTCCTCTGGTTTTCACTTCTACAGTTCGATGGTTCAATTTTCATTCTAGACAACATATATTTAAAATTATTCTAAATCATAGTTGTAATTATTTTGTACATTTGTAGTTATTCTAATTCATAATCATCAAATTGTAAATTGAGTTCTAATTTTTTTTTATTAAAAGAATGACGGTTGAGAGACAAACAAATCAACCAATTCTTCATTGTCACTCATTTTTTTCTTTTTTTGCATAATAGATAGTTGATTTTCATCAAAAAATATTTACTTTATATTTTCGTAAGTAATATACAATTCCTACAAAAAACATTAATATTTTTCGCCACTTCTTTTTCAAAAATCTATTTTTACATTTGGAGAAAAAGCTTTTTGTCATGTGTAAACAATATAATATGTCAGTGCGCATTACACTATCAAAGCAAAATATAAATTAATATAAAACAAAATAATGGAAATTTTTTGTCTTATATTACCAATAATTCTTAGATAAAATAAAAATATGTTTATCGCAATCAGTAGAAAATTTCAATGTTCTTGAAAAACTAATTAGTGAACAATTAAATAAGTTTATGGAATACCCAAAGACTAAAAACAAAGAGGTCGCAAAGTGTTTTTCAAGTACATAAGTGCAGATAATAATGAGATTTTTTTCTGGCATCGTTCACTGAATGGCTTATGAAAACAGATCTTGTCCTTTACCGGCCCCACAAATAGCTTCGACAAAGAAAAAATAGGTCCAGTAATTCCCCAACAGAGAGGGAAAAAGTCTCTATTTTTCCTTTTTTCCCCTACCGCATCAAGAGAAACTTTCTCGAATGCAAGCTCTGACAGATATTAGTGTTTTTCAAGCATATATATGTTTTTCCTTTAGTTACTTATCATATGGATGAAGTACAAAAGGATAGAGTGAGTTCAAAATATATTTTAATTTCAAAATATATTTTAAAATACTTCCTTTTTTTATGTTAATGTGTTCACTTTAACACAGTTTTTAAAGTAAAATATCTTTCTTCATATTCTCACTGTTATAAATAACGTGAGAGCTTACATCAAAGTACTACATAGCTTTTGTTAAATAGTTTATTATTACTGCGGGGTTTTCATATCTCATATAATACAATACGTACAGTTTTAATAAACGCTAATTTTTTTTTTAAACATGATAAAAATTGAAAATAGAACTCGTTATATGGAATTATTTTCAGAATTCAAAATACTCGGTTATTTAAAATTTATATATCTTTACTTGATATTTTTTTAAATAAATAGATTAATTTGTTTTCAAATATAGTTTTGAAACTCATAAAGGACAGTCGTATTTAAAATTTATGAAATTTAAGTTAAGCAAATATATAAACAGTTTTAAACGTAAGTATTAAAAAATATTGGAAATGTTTGATTAAAAATTAATTTCTGTATTCCTGGGTAAAATAATTTTCTTAAATAAAATCCTTTGATAATGTGTCAAAAAAGTCTTGTATAATATGCAAGTAAATAAATTATTTAAATTCTTTTTCAATATTACATTTGATGTGTTAAGCACTATCTTTATTTATGCACTTCAATGTTAATATATTACAATTATAAGTTATTCATTAACTTACATTTTTAAAAAAAAAAAAAAGCATGTATTATTTTGGTATTATATTGTGTGGTCTCACTTATTACATAGAAATATTTCTTCCTGTTTAAGCGGAATCTATCACAGTATATTTTACTCAAAATGAAAGTTTTTACATTTTGGAGTTATATAATTATAAGTGTTTTTGAAGTGACTCATTTTGTACATTAATTAAACATTGTAAGCAACTTTAAAACTTTTTTAACTTTCAGATCTTTTAAGAATTTTCTATGAAGCATTATTAATTGTCACTCATACTTGCATCATACAATTTAGACCATGACAAAAATATGCTGTCCAGGCTGGTGGATTTTAAAGACCTCTGATGTTAGACAATGAAGATCTTATCATCCATAACCATTTCCAATTGACACAAATATTCGAAGATTATTAATATCTTTGTTTCATGATTATTTATGTCTTTTAATCAACGATTTTGGATTCTGCCAGCTTAATTTTCTTAATTATAGTTACATAGTGTAACAAATTAGTCTTATACTCGATATATACGATAATGTATAGGATATGTACTGCATATATAATACTTAACTAAGTAGTATGTGTTAATACAGAATAGTGATAAAAGTGCATTTAGACTGGAGTTTCATTACTTTGGATGAAATGCTAACTTACATAGAATACACTATAACTGAATCCCATTTAATGATGCATTTTGTTTTGTAACCAAATTTTAAACTATTAAAAAAAAAAAAAAAAAAAAAAAAAAACCCAGAATTGTAGTATTGCGGGTAGAAAAAATAATTTCTTGATAAAAATTTGGATTTCAATCATTTTTATTAGTAATTTACAGTTGATTTCTCTTTCGCTTACAATATGGATTTTTGGTAATCTGAATGGGATCCACTCAGATTTAACTCCAATCAGGGAAACTCTGTTGAAAATAAAATTTCGCACTATTTTATGATATGCAGAGTAATGTGTTAAAAATAATCTCTCTTTTTTTACATTTTGTGTTAAAAATAATCTTATAAAATAAATACTATTGAGAATGAGAAAATACTTTTTGTGTCAAAAATGCAAATATTATTATGTACACAGAAAATAATATAAAGTGGGGGTTCTATGGATATTTTAAAGCTAATTTAGTTGAAAATGGATATTTGATAATATGGATCGGATACAGTATATTCAACCTGGATAAGCAAGTAGTTTAACTTATTTCAAATGAAATACGTTAGTTGAAATGGGGTTATCAAATGAAATGGATTAGCTTATTTCAATGTATTCCCAAATGTTTTTCTAACTACCGAAGTCGCTAAACACTTCCGATTTCCTTATAAATCTGAACTACGGTCAAATATGGTGCAGTCTGGAAGTCGACAACATTATCTACACCAGTGAAGTTACTACTACCTCACCATCAAAAGCACGTTTTACCCTAATCGAACTTTGATTACATTTTCTCCTCAAGATGGATATCGGCTGTGTCAAGTATCAAACCCTCCAATGATTCAAGTAAGACATCTTCCTTAACTAGGTTAATTGATCGGCCTATAAAAAAATCGTAGTTACATATAATGGTAATAAATCCTATGCTTATATAATTCTGATCATAATTCAATTTGTTAGGTGATAGTAAAAGAGAAAACTTAAAATATTGGTAATTCCCTCTAGTTGAAATACTTCCTCTGTTTAGCAACATACTATTTTCATGAATATCTGTATATCTCTTAAACATTGTTGGCTCTGGTAAACTGAAGAGAGGAAAGACATATCATACATGAAAGGTAGAGGATTCAATACTTGATTCAGTCGAAGGCCGTTGAGAAGGCACGTTAAAGCCCAATTTCAATATCCTACTACTGGTAAAGTGTGAAAGCTGGCAGAAAAGAGTACCAGTTAAGATATTGATCTTATCCCTTGATCTTAAAATTTCGTAATGATTGTCAATGTTTAAATGCTGTAAAATATAAATAAAAATAAGCAACCAGAAACGTATCTTAATAATTATATTTTTTCCAGAAAAATTTGCTATTTTAAATTTTTAACCTCATTCATAAACCTCATTCATCTCCAGATAATTAATTTCGGCAATGACAGAGTTACTTTTTTGTTAAAAGATGTTAGCCGGTGAAGAGCTAAAAGCGAATAGAAAAGAAAATATTTTCGTTCTCTTCATATTTTTTTTAAGAAAAGCATTTTATTTTTATGAGGATATAATTAGTTTCTCACATTATATGATTTCTGTTCTATAAAGGAAGCTAAAAAATATAATTCCCCATGCTTATTAAAAATAAATCCAAAAGGAAATCCATTTCCTTGGTCATGTATAAACACTTAAGACAAATTCATAAATTTGATGCAAATAAGTAAATGAAGTGGATTGTCAAAATCTTCCAGAACACTCTGGCTTTTAAAACTTTCAAATAAAATTAAATATAGTTTGTACATAATCGGAAATATTTACGTATAGAAAATTATTTACATAAACTCAGTACTTTATATAAATAACAGCATTCAGATAAATTATTGCTGATTTCAAGATAGGTTTTTTGAGAACACAATCCTTAAGAAACGTCAACCACCTTATAAATTTTAATCGTGATAGAATGTACTTCAAATAGATAGAATGCTTTAAATGTCGATTGCTATGATAAACATTTGAAGTGGTACCATTCTATTCGTATCATTTCAGCTGAGCAACACAACCAGATGAAAGGATAATTTACATAGGCCCTCTCAGCAGGAATGCCTTTGGTTAAGTCAGGTATCAAACCCACTAACTTTTAGATTCAACATGAAGATTTTTCCCTTCAGCCTTTTTGATGAAAGTTATCCCTTAACACATAATTCAAAAACAGCATAAAAATAAAATCTCTATAACAGAATGAAGTTAAAAGAATTAATTTACAAAACTGAATTACTTTGGCTTTAGATTTTCATATTTGATGAATTTTTAAAATATTTTCATTGCAATTATTTATAATATTCGCTGTAATTGAGAGGCTTAGTTATTATTTCAAGCTTTGGATGACAATGAATAATGTCATTCTATGAAATAAGTAATGGAAGACGAAACAGATACAATCGCTTATTATTTTTATCTTTTTTATTATATCCAGTTCCGTGAGTTAATATTTTATTAATGCACTGCATAATAACTTTATTAAAAAGTGAATTATTCAGTGATTAGAATGAGTAAATAAGCAAAATTATGTTTCGCACTATTTACATTGCTGGGAGCAAAAAATTCTTTCCGCAAGAGGAAGTAGACAAGAGCTTTTCTATTTAATTCCGGTCACTCCTTTTAACGTTGCTTATCGGTCATAGATATTTACAAAATACTTATTTCACATTAACGAGCGTTAAAAATTATTTTTTGTAAATAAGTGCTAGCAATAGGAAATATTTTGAAGGCAGGTGATTAAAAAATTACTTGAAATACTCCCAAAAGCTGTAATATGCTTCAGCAAATTAGGAGAAAAAAAGATTTAATATTTAAGTTTCACGTAAGTCTTTTTTCATTAAAATATTCAATATATATAACAAATATAATTCTCAATTATTGCTATTTTTTTATTTGCTTTTAGAAAAATTTCAATCGTAACTTCTATTTTATACTTCATCAAGAAAAGAAATGAAACGTTAAACAAAATTTTAATGTAAATGTATTGTTGAAACATAAAACTATTTCTTTGGGAATGCTTGAAAAAATGAAAAAAATTTCATTTATATGTATTCAATAACTTTTCAATTGCATATATTAATTAAATAAGCTTTGATTAGGGAAAATACGATCAATAATTTGTGTGAATATATATTATTATTGAGAATATTTTAAAAAGCAAATGCTAAATAAGTTTCTTGGAAATAATAAATGAAAATATAAGTAAAGGATGTGTAAGAAATGCCTAAAAAATATGTTTTCATTTAGGTTCGTTATTGTTGGCTTATCTTATAATAATTAAAATTATTTCTAATGGAAAAAAACTGTATATTTTTGTTATTCACAGATCAATCTTGACCTACCCATTTCCAAACTACCGTAAATGTCCATCCTCGTGATACGTAATGAACCAATGAATTATTGAATATTAGGCCTAAAATATTTAACAGTTTATTTGAAGTTACGACGAACTTAATCCCTTTATGGATGATTAAAATCTCATTGTAATATTAGTAAAACATTTTTGAGGAAATATTAATTTGCATTCAATTACTAATAATAGTAGAGTTACCTCTTTATAGATTAATTCCAAGAATTAAGTTCTATAACATTTTGGAATTAATCTAATTGTGTGTGAATTATTTATTTGTTTACACTAAGGAAAACATTTGATAAAATAATTAAGATATTGAATTTTTTTAATGGAGCACGAATTCATATTCTTTCATTATTTCTCTTATTTTTATTGCTATAATAAATTAATAATTTAACAATGAACGAATATATAATAAATTATTAATAGATCATTTAATAATTTATTAAAATACTGAATTCGAATGACAGGACTGTATAATATTGTATCTGATATATTTTAGATAAATTATCAATAGAATGGTTTGTGTTAATTTATTATTTAGTTAATAAAGATTTCAAAATTAGTTGTAGAAGTTTTAGCTAAAATAATTGATAAGTTCTAAATAGGATGTTGACATCGTTTTTAAAATCTCAATATATTTTATTTCAATTACATAATTTCATTGATTTTTAAAATAGACAATACAGTCTTAAAATTTGAAGACAAACAAGAATCTTATGTATAATTTAATTGTGCTTTTCTACTTTGCTCATCAGGCAAACGTATTTTAGTAAACTGGTTTAATAAAATAAGAAGGCAGCATGTAGTTTATATTAAAAAACTAATGCAGTCTATATTTGTGTATCAATGATAAAGAATAAGTTTCTAGTTCAAAGCATGTTTTTGCAAATAACAGATTTTAAGCAATGTAACAGCTCAATAATTGTATTGTTAGATCACTACAATGGGTTCATGACTACCTATTTCTGCAGATCAAAACCGCTAAACATTGCAAATCGCCTCTTAACATTGAAACATATTCAAGTGATGAGGTTAATACATGGTGCATTCCTATTGCAGCTGGTACACCATATCACGATTAAAGGAAGGGTATTAATACCGACAAAATTGTTACGGTCATCAGTTAGTATGACATGACGTTTTTTGTTGGGTCAGATATCAAACTAGATTCTTCACTTTTAAACAGCACACTGCAACGGTCTTAAAATTGGACAATTTTCTTATAGTGAAGCATTCCTTCAATTCGAGCATGATGAGGCATTATTGTATTGTTAGACAGTGATAGCTCTTGATAAAGGAACTTGTAGAAAATGCCCGATAAGTTGCACAACTTGAAAAATTACTTTTTCGAGAAGTAAGCATTTATTCTTGTTCTCAATGAAATAAGCAGTCACAACAAACAATGCAATTATAGAAATCATATTTTACCTTAATGAAGAAAAAAATTAAGCAATATAAAAGTAACGAAAAATCATTTTCCCCAAGAAGTCAGTTGTTGGCGAAAAATTAACCGAAAGGAACCACATATAGAAAAGGCTAAAAAAAATAAATAAATAAATAAATAAATAAAAAATTTTAGTATATACTGCTTTCTAAACTTTATCTTGGTGCAGAGAAAAATTAAGATATCGGTTCCTGTTAAGGAAACTTATAAAAAATGTCTATCTATTTGTAAATGAAAAAAATACTTTATCAGAAATGTTCTTGGTAAAGAGTAATCGCCGAATCACATTAGAAGAGTTACAAAAATCTTAAAATGTTATCTTTTGGTGAAAAAAATTTTTAATTTTTTTTTTTCATTATTTCTAATGGCGGGCACCCTTGAGCAAGTAAGTACATTAGCCTATTTGCCGCAACAAGGCCGGAAACTGCTACTTATTTTATCGTTACCCGGTGGGCCCCTGTGAACCAAGTCACGGAGATACCAGTAGCATCACCCACGCCACACCACCACAAACCCGTTTATAGGGCGGGCCACATTCATCCATCCTCTGAGAAAAGGACAAGAAACACAGAGAGAAAGAAAGAGAAAGTACATTCATACCCGAGCCGGGATTCGAACCCTGGTCCTCCCCATCCGTAGTCGGTTATGTTAACTACTACACAGGTAGGGCGGCTTGGTGAGAAAATCAGTAATAACATTCAGCTTACAAAAATTATTTTTGATGATATGATTGTTCTTCGTGATACTAATCAATAACTATCATAAAATAAACAGGATTTGCCAGAATCCTTAAGGTGACTTCCATGAGTGACACCCATTGTTTTAAATTTCATTTTTCGCTTCTATAGGGAATGTAAATAAGTGTATGTAAAATAAGTTATAAGTATAATTGGTTATATGTTTAGTACGTTCGCGTCTATTGTTTTCAACTCTGTGTATATGAACTATAATATTGTAATACAAAATAATAATTAAGCTTAAAAACTTTATTTTATGTTTAAAAATGAATTCATTTTTAAATATCAGGATAACTGTTCGTGGGTTTGGTTCCCAGCTTGGTGATAGTATTAGTTCAGAATCTCTTCTAACAATACTTTAGCATTAACCAACCCTTGTGTGCAAAGAATGATCTTTGAGCGGAAATCAAGTCAACAAATTTGACGATATGTTTTTTCACAGTCCATTGCTGGGCATACTGCCTAAATATTACAGAAATATTAATTCCCGTTTAAAATTAAATTAATTTATTCAACATTTTTGTTGTATTATTTCATATGCTAATAATTAATATATATTATTTTATTATGCTTTAATTCACATACATCATCAAGAAATAAAAATATATAGCTTAAAAGCCTAAATATGTTTTGATCATACAACCTGATTAAAAGTAATTAATAAACACAAATCAGATAAAATACTTCACGAGTATGATTTTGTCTTCTGTTTTACTCTTTATCCATTAGATACTTATTAAAAAAAACTTGCTCAAAAATTCATGCGAAAATTATTAGTATCATTTGGATTCTTCCTGTACTTGAAAATAGTATCAGTATACTTTCTACGGGGAAAATTCCATTCATTTTTAAATATCACTGGATGATAGTTTAATTAAATATGATAATTTAAGCAAATGAATACGCATGTTAACTAATAAATTTTATCAAAAGTCAATTCTTGAATTTAAAATCTTCATTTAATTTGACAGTTGTTTCAGATCTAATTGAGATATGGGGAAGAAAATATTGGAAGTCATCAAGTCCTGTGACTCTACCAAAGCGAGCTTAGCTTTCAAGAGCGTTACCATTATTTTGTGCTTTATTGGTTTCGGTTACCAAATAAAAGACTTCATAATTGAGTTCTACTCATACCCGACAGTTCTGAACATTGATGTACAAAAGCCAGATGTTTTCCTCAAGCCCGCAGTCACTGTTTGCAGCAATAATCCGTAATTATGCTTCATTTCCTCAAATCTTACATTTTTGTTTTATATCATATAAAATATAATAAGATTATTCCATTTTTATAGGACTATTTCATGTCAGTTTTAGTGCATTGATGAATAAGTACTCATGTAATTTACATTCATTTGGAACACGTTAATAATGAAACATGTTTGAAAATGTATTTTATTTTTGTATGTTAAGCAATTGGACATAATTTCATTGGTTCTTTTCCTTTTAAAAAAGTAATTTTGTATGGAATTACATATAGATTTAGTGCAATCTTACGAGATACAATTTTTGTTATATTTCTTAAGCGTCCCATAAAAATATGTAATGGATGATGAATAATGCAACTGAATGTAAACTAAAGTTGCAATTGATTGTTATTTTAATGCATTACCTTCATTTATTGAAACTTAAAAATCCAACTTAAATGTCCAGCTAACTTCATAAATCGGATTCGATAGTTTTCAGTTTTAGCAGTTAAATGAAGAGCAAATTTCTGGCTATATAGACAACCTAATTTTCCATTTGAGTGTACTTGAATATCTTAATAATTTATAAAATGGCTACTCATGAAATGTTTTTAAATTTTTCTATAGATCACTTTATCATTAGCTCTTTTAATAAATGAGCTGGTTCTGCACGATTAATTAATAATTTTGATACGGATGTGGAGAAAATAAATTTTATTTCTCATCTCTTTTTTGAAAATAGTTAGATATGATGGCCACCATGATCTAGTGAAAGAATAATTTTCGTAGCAGTTAAGTGCCCTGGGTTCGATTCCAGCCATTGTTGAACAAGGGAGATAGATGTTGCGTTTTTGCCCTATGTATGCACGTATATCGGGGTGGGTGATTAATAGCTTTCCAAGCTTCCACGTGTATGAAGACCACTGTCTACAAAATGTCCTCCCGTAAATATGTGCTCACCGTAAACTAGTGGTAGGATATCCCTTCTGACAACAAAATATCCCGTGTTCGATTCCTGCCAATGTTAAACAATGGAAGTTAGTTTTTGCATTTTGTCTTCTACATGCACGTTTGTCGGGATGGGTTCTCGTGAGTTTTCCCGGTTTCTTTCGTTGTGATACTTAAATAAGAACCCCTATCTATCGAAAAACTACTCGGAAAACATTTTACGTGATGGGTATTAAAATGCTGGTCGTCAGCATTTAGCCTGTTCATAATGCGTTGTCAAGTTAATTAGATATATACAATTAAATAAATATCTATGCCCTTTTATTTTTTATTAAAGTTTATTTTTAAAAGGGTTTTATTTTCATATCAAGAAAATAACTTATATATGCGAATTTCGTAATCTTTATGAAATAGATTGGGTTCAAAGAAGTTAGAGATCTGAAATTATTTATTTAATTATTTATCTGCAAAATAACTAATTTATGTCATTGCCAAGCAAGTATTATAGTGATGAAGGAGTTCTGTCAATTTTTGATTTATTGCTTAGCAAAATAACTTTCACCAAAGGAGTATTTAATAAACTTCCGGTGAAAAATCAATTTCAGACAATTATAAGCATACATACCTGAGATGAGAATCGAACCTGTAAACTAGTTAACAAGACCCTGAAGTCATTCGGTTTGGAGAAAAAATTTTCCAAATTAAGCATTGATATTTTCAATTTTTTTCAACATTTCACATAATTCAAAGAAGAATGTAAGTTTTATCAATTTACTAATTAAAAAATATGTATAAATAAGAAAAAACTTCTTTCTTATCTTTAAAACCATATTTTTGTATTTTTAATTTTTAGGAATAATATTTTTATTTTTTTGGATTATTATTTCGAAAATATGTTTTTCATATATATAAATAGGATTTTTCCGAACAACTAAATATTTGTTATTAATTTTATTCTAAATGAATTTTATGTAGTAAATATGTTAAACTTAATTTCCTGTAAACTCAATTTGCTTACAATATCTGAGTAAAATTTGATATTCCAAAATAATAATGATAAATAAATAAAAATTGCTCTTAATTTTAAAATTATATAGCTTTTTACAAATTAAAAAGAAAAAACCTTTTATTCCAACTGAAGATGCTTAAAAATATTTACTCATTTTAAACATGTTAAAATGTTTTGTAAATACAAATATTGATTCATATTTATCTGCTTGAAAAATATGGTACAAATGTATTTATATTAATTATAATTTTAAATGACAAAAAAAGTGTTGTATATAATCATTTGGGCAACGGTTAAGGCAAAAATTTTGTATAATATTTCTTATTTTATTACTATAATTATAATTGATATTTATCAACATTATTATAATTTATTATGTTATAATATTTTCACTATGATTATTATGCTTATTTCAAAAAAATGTAGTGCTACTAGAACTCTATTTTGTTCGAAATATCCTCACAAGTGTGAAAAAGTTGAAGATTTAACAGCTCTTTGCAAAGAAAGACCCTATTTTTGTAATAAGAGAAATATGTCCAACTTTTTGGTAAGTAAAAGGAAATTATCTATTAAATGTTCTTTTAACTTGATTTTGATTCTAAGTTTGAAATGCCATGTAAAATGCAGCTCGAAATAAAAACAATAAACATTTTTCTAAGCAATGAGATATTTACAATTTTTATTAATAAATATTTTTTAAACTGAAGTTGTTAATAATCACAGAAATTTTACATATTTTTAAACATTTTAATTTCAAATTCTAAACTTTCACCAAAAGCCTACCAATATAATAATGATAAAAATCACGAATATTCTGTAAATATTCTTATTTGGTGGAAGTGTTGCATTTACGCTTGTGAAGAAACTTGAGCTCAATATATTATTCTCTCACCGTAGATAGACAGGCCGTTGTAAGGCTTTTTAGCATCCACCGCGGCCTTTCGAGAGGACTGCTCATGAATTGTGAGACGTATTCACAGACCACGAGGGATCAGATCCCGAAAATCTTGAGAGCACCACTTCTACGGGGTGTTTGCAGAAAGAAGCAGAGCAACATTTATCTCCCAGTAGGAGCCTGGGACCTTATTTTCGAAATAGAGCTTTTCTCTCACTATGCAAGTCGAATCCTTTTTGAATATGTTGGTGATCGAGATTTCTTGTGGGCCTCGGTAGTTTGGAGAAAAAATTGTATGTCTCCCCCGTTCTAAAGGTTGTAAGTTTGGTACTCAAGCCAGGGGAAAACTTTTGTGGATAAAAGGCTTATGATTTTTAAACGTTTGGATTCAGTGTTCTTTCTTTGTGGAATAGGAAAGAGGGTACTAGACCTAATGAGACTGTAGTTCCAAATTACGACGCAGTCTTCTGCTCTTAGTGAATTCGATCGTCTGAAATTAGTTGCACGATATTTTTTGCATTAATCTAATTCTGGAAGTTTGGGAAGCACAAGCCTGTGCTTTGTCACAGTCAATAGAAGTTTTAATTATAATGTAAAAAAGTGAGAATTTATGTGATATTGAGTTTATGTATTATTTTAATTTGTGATCGTGGGTTCACACCTGTAAGTTCAACCATTGGATTAGTGAGGCATAATAGTGAAACCACGCTCTTTGGAATGATAGTCCTCTGTTCGATTCTAACCGCTATTGAGAAATTGAGACGTATGATGTGATTTTAGCTTTCAGTAAGCAGATATGTCAGGGTGGATGATTAGGAGTTTAATCCCGAGCGGCAAATATGGTGTACTACCCTTGAAAGTCCTTCCGTAAGGGAACATGCACCGAGGTAAAAATAAAATGCTTTTCTATATTCTTTTTAGTTTTTAGGTTATCTAATGCTCAGATATTGACATAATGGCTAATAGCCAATCGCAATAGCTAGGCTATCTTCTATGTCGTGTTGAAATGATGTGTTCCTTTTATAAATATAAAATAAATGGATGTTTGAAATCCAATTAGAGTTTTTAAATGCAGAGCATTACCTTAATTCGGTGAATCACAGAAAATAAGGTTTGAATTTAGTTTATAAGATACATAAATCATAAATTTTAATAACACGAAAGTATTTTCAACATAAAGCTTATTATGTTTTGAATATAATTTGAATACATCGGGTTGGTCTTTTACAACTAAATAATTGCACCAAACAAGTCTGTGTTTAATGAAAATAATATATGTATCATCACTTGATATAATATAGACTTCATTTTTAAGCTTTCTTAATGGGGCCTAGTGGTAGTATACAGCTCTATGGAACATGAGGTCTCGGGTTCAATACCATCAACTTGGACTAGGAAGCCGCTGGTGGACTACATAAATAAGTGGTTGGATGTGATCATCCAGGGCCAATCACATGCAGGGCCTTTCACATGCAAAACGAATGCTCTACAACTGAGTTACACTCGGCAACACCAGCCACTAAGGAATTTGAATAAAGGGGAATGGATGTTGGCCATCTGTCTTACAAGCCCAACAGGTTTAATATAGCTTCACGTCGCTTCCATTAAAATCAGAAAAATGAAGCATCATTCGCCATGGTGAATGATTGGAAGCGTATTCTCCCTCACAGTGTTGCTGGAGCTACGTGGGTTGGGAAAGTGTCGATCTAATCTGTGACGTCAAACATTCTTCCGCTGGTGTGGCATGGATGTGGAGAGGACAATGTCAGCTCAGGTGCAATTTCGTCACCTGACCGTTCTTCAAAATTACTAGGAGTTTGGTCTCTGGGAGTATTCTGAACTTGTTAACCTTGAGGTACAGTCTGGGGGTCATCTACAAAGCTGTGTATGCAAGTATATCCGTCGGTGTGGGTGCTTGGGAGTTTTCTGTGATTTCTCTCTTGTGATTTGTAACAACGACACACTATCGGGTAAAAGTCTACCCGAAGACAATGTACCCTGCGGTTGATAAATGTTTTACACAGCCCTCGAAAATTAGGCTGCTTACAACGCGGTGTCAAAACTTTCGTGATGTTTCGAATGAAACTGTTCATTTAATAGAGAGAAAATATCATGAAATATATTTTTTTAATTTTATAACTCGTATTTTATTTTGTGGTTTTGTAGACAATTTAAGCACTTCTAGTGAACTAAACATCATTTAAGAAGGTATATTACATTTTAGCATTAAACCCTTTCCAAAATCAAGAACACAACAAAGTAAAATGCTTAAGGATCAGTATGTCAATGGTTTTGAATAATACCATGAATATAAAATTATTTTTGGATCATATGCATATTATAATTAAGTTCTGACATGAAGAGTTTGCTTTAGCCGTTACTCTGTTGTTAATTTTGGTCACAAGCCTAATTTTAAGTTGTATTACAAACATCAATGCGTGAAGTGGAAACTGAATTCACTAACTGGTAAAATGAGATCCAGAGCGCATTTACTGTATGATAGAAATGCTTGAATGGTTAGTTGACGCTCTATATGGTCTCTTTTTCAACGCTTGAAGTGTTATTTTAAGAATTCATTGGTTCTTCAGTTTAAAATATACACCAAAGAATATCCTCATCCAAGGTAGGAATCGAAGACACAAGATGTAAAACTAAAAATAACTGATAACTATCCAGATAACAGCTTTGCTAAAAAAGCACAATGTTCATTCATTTTTCCGCAGTTTCCTTTTATAAAACTACTAACACAGTAAAATATGAAACAGTTGTTAATTTGAAGTATTTTTCTTAAACTATGTATATAAAAAAATTAGAAACATTGCATGCAATGCAAAATTAGATTTATTATCAGTATCAGGATTAAATGTTTTTTAATATTTGTTTTAAGTGTAAAAACATTTTAAATGATATATATACTTTCAATAAGAAGAATGTAACTCACAAAATTATACCTTTTACAGTGAAATTTTGTAAAATTTTCATTATATCTGAAATCATTTATGGTTTTTTACTTTTTTGTAAAATTTTGATAATATTTTTGAATCCCACAACAATTTTTTGTTTATTTTTCCATAAATTTGATTATTGTTTTATATTAAGATAATTCTTTTTGCAATTCAGTATTTATCATATCCAACTAGATGCCGAAAGCAGATGAGTTTGAAACCCATTATCGAAAGCTGATGACATTTGAAGACTGGTCACAGTTAGTACCACGACTGCATAACTTAATTTACAAAGAAGAGTTTTTATGGTGAGTTCTTAAAGTGAGAGTAAGCACTGAAAACATAATAAATCATAAACTCTCAAAAAATTAGATGAATAAGCAAATTCTATTCCAACTGTAACATTTTACTTGTCAATATTTTCTATTTGTCTTAATCATTTGAACACATTTTTAATAATAATTGATAGAATATGATTCCGTTCAAATAATTTGTTATAAATTTAAATAAATTCCTTATTATTGAAAAATATTTTATTTAATATAAAATTAGCAAGAAATAAATGTGATTGTATATTCATTTTGCATTTTATGTATATCAATAGACAATGGTATATTGTTTATTTTATTTAACGAAAGGAAACTGTGATTGCAAATGGATGGTTAATGCTCTTATCTTCACTTCAACATAATATAGAGTACAATTCTCGACTCAAGCTTGGATGTCTATAATGGTTTTGAATCTAATTTAAATTATATACTCCAAATGAATTAACTTTTATATTCCTATTATGTATTTATTATATGAATATAATTTCTAGTTATATATTATAGAATATTATTTAATAAACACCGGGAGTTTTGCGTTAGGCTAACCACCTAAACGGGACATATGCTTCGACACCAGGGCCTTTGGCCGAGGAAACAGATATAGGAGCAGCAGACCTTCGATGTGCAATTATGCCACAGAGTTTAGTTTCAAAATAGAAGTTATTGACAATATTTTTATATTGTATTCGATTTGTAATTCTTACTTTATAATACTTTTAAGAAAAGAGTTTTCAAATACGGCTAGCTCAATGCCTTAAAAACTTACTTTTATCTAATAATAGAAATACTGTCATTTTTATTACTAATGTTCTATTTACAACTTAATATGCAGCTTTAGATATATTTTGTGATATATCAACATTTATCCTTGATATTATGCAGCATTTTTTTACACAAAACTAGCTTTAAACATTTTGTTTAAAAAATATTTTTTGTGGGAGTTTAATTTTATGTGTAGCTTTTATGCATATTTTTACATGTGCGGTACCTTTGTATGAAAAATTATTTTAAGTGATGTCAATTCAGGAGCCAAAGTATTTTAAAACAACTAGATATGGTTCTTAACTTTTCTTTACAGCATTTTATTTTCTCTTGCATTGTCAGACTATATCTCTAAGATTTCCATTCAAGTGAATCATATAAGAAAAAATCGCTCACGCGTATCGATGCAGTTGCTTCATTTTTTTTACTCCAGCTTTAGTGAGTGTTCGTTTGCTTAGTTACAATTTGACTCTTTGTAAAAACTGCTAGTTTGTTTAATTTTTTTAAGCTTATTAGGACGAGGCAAATGATTTTGATCACTTTTACCTTGTTCTTATCTTTTTATACATTCACTTATTAGAATGTGGCAATAAAAGCTTAAATATCATCTGATACTGACTTTTTGGACCTTTTTATTTGCATGTTTAAATGCATGCACAGGTTAATCATCAAAATATAATTAGTTCTGAAAAATAGCAAATCCTCATTTTGTGAAAAGAAGGAACTCACTTTTATTATAATTAAACATCATTTCAAAACACTTTCATTCTTCTAATTCATCCTCTCTTTCTCCCTAATCCTGGACCTTCCTTCTCCAGACATATTGTTTTAATTGATGGACATTACTACCATGACCTATTTAATGGATTAAGTTGTATTTTGTGACAACTAAGAATTTTTGGTTATATAGGATTTACTCAACCAAGCTATTGCAGCCTCTTTTTTATTTTGTGTAATCAGAATTTTGAAATGATCAATAATGTGCTGAAATGCTCTTCGTTACACAGATGAAAACTATACAGCCTATTTTGGCAGACTATAATGTCAATATAGTTGACATCCAATAATTGAATTTAAATTCAATGTAGTGATAATTTTTCTAACTTTGATGTAGTTGTTGTCATGTACCATTTTATTATCTTGCCATACAATTTTTATATTTATTTTTAAATTCCAATCTCATCCATCTTTTATATGTGGGAACCAATAATGCATAATCAAATGTTTTTGAAATATAATTAATCTTTTCCTTTTAATTTAATTTTATGTCTTAATTATATGCACATTGTAAAAAATAATATATCGTTATCCAAAAGGTGAAGATCCTGTTGATATAAATACCATTCACAATTTCTGAGTAATTCAAAATTTCCTTAAAGTTAGCAGTCAGACTTTGATATGAACAATTTCTCAAATTGTGGTGCATTTTTCTTTAAAATGATACAAAAATATAGAAGTATTATCTGTGATAATTTAATAGATTTTGTTATTTGATAGATTATAATAATTGTTATATTATTTTTAGTTTTGACTTCTTGAGACAATTTAAAAAGACTACTTCTTCCTTCTAACTAAAATTAAAGTTTTATAATTAAATTTTGTTTAATTTCTATTATTATAAATGTGTAAATATTTTTAGGGGTGAGAAATTTGAAGGACCCTATTTCTTTAGGAGCTTTAGACCTGAAGTGAACAGTAATGGGATCGACCAGCTTTCATGCTTCACAGCCAACTCTCGCATTCTTAGCTCTGAAGATGCACTCTATGTACCTTTCGGTGAGTTTAGCTACTACACCATAGTTTATTTTTCGTGCAAAAACTTTATTTAATGTATATCAACTATATCACATATATTTTGTTTAATTGTCTAACCTAATGATTTAGATGATGGGAATGTGAAGTGTTGTGCGTTAAAATTTAAATATACAGTTCAATGAAAACGAAACTTGTTTTTAAGAGCTATGGCAACAATTTTACAAAAGACACATAAAAATACATGCACCTTCTATATTGTATGCGTTTTTTGTCGTAAGTATTGCAGGAAAGTAATATTATACGTAGGATATTTCTATTTAACAAACAATAACAATGTTTCCTTAAAAGAACAATCCTTTGTCTTCTATCATTATATATATATATATATATATATATATATATATATATATATACATTATTGTACACTTATAGGTGTATTATCATATTGAGGTTGAATATAATTATTGTTGTATTTAGTCAATTTAATAGTTAAACTTTATTATGTTATTCTAGTTGTATTTAAATGTTTCTTATATGTTGATGGAAACCAAATGAGCATTCTTCTTCCAGAAATAATTTATCTTCAAGTCCTGTACGATTCTTATAAACTCTGTAAATATATTTTTGTTACTCTTCTTTCAGTTATATAACACAACTTAATATAAAATTTACATGGTCCTTATAGATTATGAAATACACTTTCTTCAAGTTTTTCCCTCAGTTATAATTCATTCTAGACTTGAACTTACTCTTTTCTGTGGATCATTAAACGTATTTTCATTTGTCTAATATTCATTAATATTCGAGTGTTCATCTTTGAACACTTTATTTTATTTAGATTTTTGACATAATTTTTAAAAATTTCAATTAAATAATTTTAATGTGTATTAGCTTATTATTTTAAAAATCTTTTCTTGATATATATGTATTATTTTAATAATTTATGTTCAAGAAATCAGTTATATATTGTTATTGTATAAAGAACTTTATTAAATTAACATTGCCAAAGCTGTCTGAATATGCTCTCTACACATTTGACGAATTGTTTTGACATTTACACTGTGTTGTGAATTGCCTAACGGCTTGTGGCTCTTGCAAGGCATTTTATCCTCCACCCCACAATCGTCTTCCTGGTGGACATTTCATGGAATGTGGACCATACTTATGTGTTACAAGGGGGAAAAAGATGGAAAACTACTAAGCACCCTCTCAGACGGACCTTCATGCAGAAGGCAGGCAAAGCGCAACGCCCATCTTTCTTTGTTGAATAAAGGTTTAGACTGGATCCAGAATATTATGCTTCGAAGAGCTTATACGCCGAGATCATTGAGCCACAGTGAGCCAGATTGAAGAATTAATTAGCCACTTATTTACCATAAACTAAGAAAAATATCTTTTGTAATTAAATATCTGCCTTTACAGATATTTGAAAGAATCTGCGTTGCCTGCCATTGATAGAGTATCCCTTAGCAAAAATGGTTACATCTGTAAATATGTTTTGTGACTCAACAGTGAATTTGAATGGTTTTTTGACGCTTCAGTTTGATTTTGAGCACAACGGTTGGAGGGATGTTCAAATCTATGAGTTATATTATCAAAAAAACTGGTCATTACTATCTTGTGTTTGTCATTATCATTTAAGTCCAACAAGGAAAAAGGTGGTATATAAATTTTTCACTGAAATTCTTATTTAGCCATTATTCGAATAATCATTAACTCTTATCTTATGGGTTAATGTTCATGCTCAATCTTTGAAACCTATATTTTTTGGCTTAATTTTTAGGCTAGTATTTAATAGGATGATTATAGATATCATATTTTATTCGGTTGAAAGGATCTTTAATTTCTCGATGACAGCATATCTTTTAAATTTTTAAATACTCACGGAAAACATTCTGAATGGTGCGAAGGGCTAATTCTTCGAAATTCATCCTCCGACTCCGACGTATCTTTTCGTTACAGAAACAAGAAATGTGGCTAAAAAAATTCTTTCACAGTTTAGAAAATAGATATTATTTAGAATATAATCTCGCTGATTTCTTTCTGTAAAATTTCTACATGGATTAGAAATGTCATTGCATTTAAAGGAGTTTTTTTTAGGAATTTATTAGTATGGAAGTTATGATTTTAGACGTTTTTCTCACTTTATAACTCATGAGTACAATATATATCCTTCAGTATTTGATCTGTTTTCATGAAATAGCATTCTACTCACTAAATTTCGTACAATCTATGTAAATTTTGTTGGTTTAAATAGGTATGTATTTATTAAAATTTCATTATATCATATTTATATTTAACACCTGCGATTATTTTTACATTTTATTTCCTTTATTTTTACACGTAAAAATAAATACATGTACCATAAAAGATTCATATTTGAAAAGGAATTTTTGTTATGTAAAAGTATGTTGCATTTGTTTTCATCTTGTTACCATGAATTGGTGATAAAATCTTGAGTGGTGTTAGGCGTCAGAAAAAACTATAATGATCACCGAATGTGATATCTTAAAATTTATCAATTTTAAACAGTAAAAATTATAATAATATATAATAATATATAAATATAAAATAATAAAATAAATTTAAAATAATAAAATATAAAACCAAATGTTTTATAGAAAAATAAAAATAAAGGGATGCTTTTTCTAAACACGATTACAACACATTATGATGAGTAAAATATAGTAAGTACCAAAAGTATAGTAAGTACCAAAACGTAAAAATCAAGAAATTCTTTCAATCGACAATTTACAATTTAGCAAGTTTATGCTGTGAAATTGATGATTAATGTTCCTTTACTTGTTGTACTTCATTTCGTATTTCATGTGTTGTATTATAAAACCACTTAAAATTAATGTTTTTTTATCAATTTTCCCTCCCCTCCCCCTGAGATATTTCTATCCCACTCGACGCAACAACACCTTAGAATCGTAAGCGCTCTCGTAATTTCAAAATGTTTTATCCATCTAAAATGGGTTGGTATTTCCTACTATATTACAATTTTTATTCTTATTCTCATCCAACTTTCGCTCCTCTTGTCGTTAACTTTAACATATTTTTTAAAGTTAACGGTAAGTAAATAATAAGTTAATAACACTTATAATATAATCGTTAGTTAACAATACATTAAAAGTATACTTTTTTAAGTTTACTTTTAATGTATTGTTAACTAACGATTATATTTTATTAACTGAATAAAATTTATATTCTCAGGTACAGAAACTGACAAAGAAGACAATAAGCCAGACAGCAACAGGATATGGATAGGTTCTTTTGAGTTAAATGCAGAAGAAGATGAACAAAGCGATGATTATGAACCACGGAGCTTCATATCCATTCATTCCCCTTTTAACTTTGACAATCCATTAGAAACACTGATCCCACTGGAGACTGGCAAGAAGTTCGAAGTATTTATTAGCTTGGTAAGAGTCGTGTGAATAATTAACACATTTTTAAAATTATCTTGGCTAATCTTCCCTCTGCCATTGAGTGTGGAACAGCAAAACATTTATTCAGTGTGTTTCCTTGAGTTGATGACAAACTTAGAGGCGTGATTGTTGGCATCAAGATGGGGAAAATGTTACAAAACATAGCATGGCAGTTAACATTTTTTCTGTGAAATCCCAAAAATACTTATGAAAGATCAAGTGGGTCAAGAAAGCCAGTGATAAGAGAAAATATCTTTTGTGTAATTAGACGAATAATTACAAAAAGTGCTTGAAGTTGTGTTTAAAAATTTTACAATGATGGTACTAGGATTGCTGAAAATGCTCCAAGATCTGAATCGCACTGGTAATGTTTGTTGCAACAGCCCTAATTTGTGCTAGAAGATTTTAATGTCTGTACAAGAGTCTGATAGACTAACGATTTAAAATGTCCTTAAAAATATTCATAAAAACTGAAGTCTGGAAAACATAGATGCCAAGCAACAGGTCTGACGAGTCCAATCCACCTTTCTAGATACTCTTTATTCGCTTAAGCATGCAGTTGGTTAAAAATTTGTAAGGTTTGCATATCTACGTATGTTCTCTCATCAACCCTTGCTTGTTGTTATCTTCGCTGCACAAATGGGATGTTTACATAATATTTCTTTTTAACCACGCTCTTTTGCCTCGTTCCGAACACAATACAATGTCTTTATTTATGATGTCAATGAATATTTTCTCTCTACTTATGATTGATTTTTTTCTTCTATTCGATGAGACTCATCCTTCATAAGTATTTTAACGACTAAATATTATTTTAGATACCATGCTCAACATTTTTCTTTTTTTAAGCCTACTGACACTCCCTTGAATTCATCTCGACTTCGGGAAAGCAGCATACATATTCATAAATATAAGCTCTATTATTTAAAGAAAGTTCTTTCTTTAGGTTTTTTTTAATGTATTCATCTAAGAAGAGAAAAAAAATAGCATTATATCTATATTTGTGTTAATTCATTATCATCCCCTCAATTCACCATTATCTCAGAAACATGTTTCTTAAAATAAATAAGTGTACATTTTTTCCTTTTAAGAAATATATAAGCAAGATAAAAGTAAAAAATCTTCATTTTTATTTTATTCTTAAAATAAAATCCTGTTAAATAGTAATAAAAATAGAACAGAATTTTAATATGGAATATAAGTGATAAGTGAAAAGTGACGGTACTCAAAAACTAGTCTCTTAAAATAAAAAATGTAGATTTTTATTTTATTCTTAAAATATTTTATTTCATTCTTAACTTTATTCTAATTGTATTTTTTCCTGAAATAAAAAATGTTTGTTTTTTTATTTTAAGAAACTTGGTTTTCTCTTTTTGTTTCCTTACATTATATATCCACGGTTAAAATTATAATCTATTTTTAATCGGGTGCAATGGATTTTGCGCATTTGTTTCATATTTAACAATTTTCTTATTTTTTGTCCTCTACACAATTAAAACAAAAAAAAAATCAAGAAATATAACACAAACTGTAAAATATTAAAGATATAAATTATTTCTTGAAAACAATTATAAGTATGAAAACAATTTTACAAAATGAAATAAGAATTGTAACTAAAGAGAGGTGAAAGCAGAGTCTGATTGGTTACTTTTAAAAAATAATATTGTAGCTTCTGTAATAAAGCTGTATATTAAATCAGGAATGTTTAACATACAATAGTAAGAAACTGATTCTTGAAAAAAAATTATTAAATTTTCAAAATTTATCCCTTATTTTACATTTTTATTGATCCATGTTTTTGCTTTAGTGCTGTAAGTGTGCTACAATATCTTTCGAATCATAAATGAAGGATACATTATAATATTCTTAAGGTATAAAGATCTTTTTTCTGTAGTATAAAAACACAGCAAAAGATGGCTTTTCTATTGGCACCGCAGAAATTCATTCCTAATGATTAAGTAAAGATAGATTAGAGCGATATATTTCATTATAATAATTATTTGATATGTGGATGAATCACTTTATAA
The DNA here is from genome assembly GCA_026290005.1 of Latrodectus geometricus. Lineage (NCBI taxonomy): Eukaryota > Metazoa > Arthropoda > Arachnida > Araneae > Theridiidae > Latrodectus > Latrodectus geometricus. Next base: position 177,908 of record JAPDSC010066686.1, read on the forward strand.
TCACCGCCCATTTTTATATCGCTGTTAATTGTACAATTTACTAACCACCCTCTGATTCCATGATAATGGTGATAGACGAAGTAGGAAAGTTTCTTCATTTTATAAACCTTATGAAGCAAAATTTAGGCAAGTTAAAGCATACAAGAAAAATAACTTTAAAACGGAACTTCATGTTTTTCAAATACTTCATGATAAAATTTCGCTAAGTTCAGGGAGGAAGTTGATTATCAGTAAACTAAATCAGAGATTCTCAGCCTCTTTTTTATTTTTTTATCTCAGATTATTTTTAACGATTTAAAAATTTGGTGGGACACAAAGAAAAAGACAAGTTTATAAGTTAAACAACTTAAAAACTTGTCTTTTACCTGTGTAACTTGTACTTACCTGTGTAAAATAGATTGTGATTATAATTTTGAATGTATAAAAACTACAGAATGTTTATAAAGGGATTAATTGAAATGTAATAAGACTGACACTTTCAATGAAAAACTTTAACTTTTTTTGTTAATTTCATTTAAATTGACTATGCTCTCTACCCTTATATCGTCTTCAACTTTTAACATTCATGATTTTTTTGTCGTTTTTATGTTAGTTAATACTGAAAATCCGAATACGCACAAATAACATGTAGAAAATTGTAATAGGAACACTTGAAATTTCTTCACTTGGATCAAATACTTTATGAAAAGTCAGCTATGGAATATAAAAACAAACTTTAGAAAATGGTACTTAACTGTAAAAACAAATTTCCTTTTAAAGTGTATTTTTCTTTGATTTAAGCAAACTGTATTAGTAAAAGAAAGAATTATAGTTTTTGCTATATATGATACGTTTCTAAAATTTGGCGGCATACAAAAATGCCCCGGCACAGTGGTTGAGAATCACTGTTCTAAATGCTCCCTTTGAGTCGGGTTGACAATTCAATGGTAGCATTTTGCCCTTCGGTTTAGCAGTTCATGTATTTGTTCCTATTTCGGGCTAAATATTTGTAGAGGTTCGGAATGTACTTTAAATTCGTTGAATTAGCCCTTGAGTGCAAAAAAGACCATAGAGCAATAAAAAACTATTAATAATCAAACTTTAATACTTTTTATGAAAGGTATTATTATACAAAGTACATTATTGTACAAATATGAACAGTAATTGAATAATTAACAGTAACTTATAAGCAATGATATTTATGTAAACGAAATATTTCTTTATTTAAAAATTATAAATTTCTTTGAAAATAGCAAACTATTTTTTTCAAGAACTATGAAATCAAGATTTCCTAAATTATAATCATATTAATCAAATTTAATTGGGATATGAGTTTGCTTCTTTCTCGCATTGATATAAATTACATTTTTAAAAGAAAATTATATTTTTAACATACAACTATTAATGTTACACTGCTAATTTTTCCTTAAGCTTTCATTGAGCTTTTCTGAGAAAAATGTCTTGTATTCATCATAATATAAATGGATGTTATGTTTATTGTTTCCTAAATGCACATCCTCTGGGGTACGTGTTTGGGAATGTTTCTGACTTCCTCTCTTGGAACATCTGACTAAATCAAACTATCAATAGAAACTACTAGTAAAAACTAAGAAAATTTGGAACCTGAAAACCTTTACCATATATTTTTAGATTATCAGCAACATAAAAAGCAGCATAACTACCAAATTTTCTTTTAACATTTTTTTTCGCTTAATATATTAAAAGAAAACTGCTTTTTTCACGCAATGTATTGAGTTACTTAAATTTATAAAAAAAATTTATTACTGTATGCAGTAAGAATATCAAAGCAGGCAGGTCAACTCAGCCTTTCACCTTTTCAGTGGGTGAATAAAACTGAATACCAAGCATGTTTAGGATCTAAACATAGGGGGTTTCGCATTAGGCTAACATATGCTTTGTACCCCAGAGCCCTCGGTCAAGAAAACAGATATAGGAACTCTAGGACTTGCCCCTCCTCCCCGATTGGCTATCATGGCACAGATTTTAGTTTTAGTAGTAAGTATATTAAACTATATTGAAATGCATGAATGTATATGACACACGCTTGTTACCTTAAATATCAGATTAAATAGTGTCTATTTAATGCTACGTGCAGATTATGAAAATTATATATTTTATGTAAATTCTGTTGCTTGTAATTTTATAGGAAAAGGAAATCTTTTTACCTCATCCTTACAAAACTAATTGCATTGATTATGAAGAAATGTGGAGAAAGAAGAATAAGACAGGACCTCGTTCAAGACAAGTCAGTTTATTTTATCTGTCATTTTATGTGAAGCCTCGTAATAGCTCCATAAAACTGCAAATAAATTATCATAATTAATACTAATTCAATGTGAACGCATTTTTTTATCTATCAGATTATAACCACATTAAATCTCTATTATAATTGTAAAAATTAATAATAAATTTTAAAATTTTTTTATTAAATTTTATAATTTTCAATTACACTCCACTGCATATTTAGATGTAATCTAAATTTATGATGCTGATGTCTATACAAGTTTGCGATTTTAATCATGAATATTTTTATACAATGAAACTTGTTTTTTTATGTCATTTATATTTTGTTTTATTGAGTTTCTTCTGGATACCTACTTTAGTAAACCGAAACTACAAATCACACTTAAGCTCGAGCAATTTCGAATAAAAGCCAAATGATCATGTTCATCAAAGCCTGATTCTCTTTCTTTCTAAGCTTCATTACATTAGCAGTGAAGCATTAGGACCTCCATAAGCTTAACGTACATAAGTTCTTTCAAAACAATTATCTTTTCCGAAATCAAGATATGAAACCACATCTTCTGGATACAAAAAGACAAAGACTTCGTAGGCAGTGTGTGTTATCTTTTTGTTTATACATTTCTGTTGACTAACGCTGCAAACTATGATACTTTTACCTGCTTTATAATTACGGTCAATCACTATCAAGAGAAAAACTTGACTCATGTGAGAGGATCCGTGTTTTTCAAGCTTTCGCATGAGAACAATGGATAGAGTTCCAATGAACTAGACTTGTTCATAGAGACCTACTCAGCATGATAGTCAGCTATCAAAACTTGCTAACTACCACACACTAGAGCACCATCTTTCATAAAGCACTAATTAGCATGCTCCCCATGAGATCTTGTATTTGATATATCTTAACAATTAAAACTATTGCTATAGAAAAATGAATGGGGGACTCTCGATGCCAAAATTATATTATTGATTTTTCAATAACTGTCATATTTTCAATAATTTTAAGCAGAAGTTTCTGCATTTTCATACAAACTCGAAACTAAAGATGTTCACTATGATAGAAAGCTAAGTTGTGGATTATTTTTATTTCAACAAAATAAATTAAACTTATTTTGCTCTGCTAAAAACAGCCATAAATATTTTTATTATTATTCTAATGCCCAACTATACTAGTTCCCTTTTTCATTAACCTTTTCTACGAGGGGTGGGAGTTATGGAACTTTGTTTAATGGAGCATTCAGTTGTTCCATTAAACAATAAATTATTTGTAAAGTGTTTAATGGAGCAACTTTCTGGGTCCACGGCGAAATTTAAGGAATATGCCATCGTGAACCCCGAAAGTCGGTATGTCTACTTAATTTAGGAGTAGAGATCCTCAGACTTGGATTCTAGTCACTTCTAGAGGTTTTATTCTACATGGAGAACATTGCGACATATTTTACATGTCCTAGCAACCATTAGTGAACACGATGGATCTTCGATTGCGTCATATTCGATTTCACTACCTTTCAAAAATGAGGACAAACACCCTAACCAACCAAGTCATAAATATATTTAAGTTAGTTGGAACATTCCGTTACACAACTAATTAAAGTTTAGTTATAAAGTACTTAATCAACTTTTATATGTAAGCTAAATCTTGAGAAACGAAAATTTAAATCCCGTATAGTTAAGAGTATTTGAAAACAAAATGGTTTATAGAATGTATAAAATTTAATAAGGTATTAGACAAAAATCGTTCCCATGTTTTCTGATTCCCCAGCTAGTTAATTAAGAAGGAATGGAACTTATTAATTAACTAGGCACTTAGGAAAATAAAATACAAGGGAACTAAACTTGAGAATACGATTAAAATTTTATTGGAAATAAATTTAAAGCGTGTTTCCAATGCTTAAAAATATTTTAAGGACTGGGAAAAAATATTACTTTAAATAATTTGAATATGCAACCTAAAATGTATTTTTTAAATTATTTCAGTAAAGTTATTAATAAAATAAATGATTCAACACTGATATTAAAATGAATCAATTTATCAAATTTTTTATAAGTGGACTGTTAACGATGAATAAAATTTCAAGAATTTGCTTATAATGAAACTTAAGTTTAATAATTTACATTTGTTTGCATCGAATGCGATTAAAATGTCAGTAAATATCTTAGTTATATAACGAAATCTATTAGTAAAAAATTATTAATTTTCTGGAAAATAAAAAGACTTTAGGCTGACAAATTTTGCCGCTTTATTGAATTAATAATAAATATGTTAGAAAAATATTTTCTTTTCATATAACATCTAATTCTCAAAATTTTTTTAAATTATCATAAATAAATAAACAGCATGTGTGTAAATCATGTTCGGTACAATCACAATTAATTACGATAATACTTGAAAATGAAAATTATATACATAAGATATTTTAGATTATAATTGAAGTTTAGGCAAAAAATTTCTCCCTTTCTATCTTAGGTATGCCTTAGAATTTGCTCTGATCAGTTTGAACTACGTTGCAGAAATTGCTCTGAAGCACTGTGGGAAAGTTTGAAATACAGGTGCATAGGTAACTTTTTCTAAACTGTGAAATTTGGAACTTTAATACATTTCAAATTGAATATTACATTCCTTTCTAGTTATTAGAATATCTTTCTTAGTTTTATTAGTAATGTCTATTTTTTTTAGCCAAGTAAGAACAGTTTAACTCATTTTAGATGTTACTAATAAGCCAACCATCATATTTTTCTGGGTGTATCAATCTATGAAAAATGTGCGGTTAATTTTGGTAAAAATTTCAAGAGTTTGTAAATCAAAAATATTTACTATATTTAAAAGATATATATACGGCGTTTGACTTTCTAATGAAATAACTAAGCGCTTAACTTTACTATACAAAAAATTTCTTTTCGAATCGTAAAATATATGTTTCACGCCGCGAAAGGAAATTTCGTGTACATATTAATTAAAAGTGAATCGAATGAGGTATAGTACACTTAAATTCTCTTTAATTACGAAGTTATTAAATACTGAGGCCATGACTCCTTTCATCACAAAGTGTAAATGCATTTCAGATGTTTCAATGTAATTTTTCTCGGCTACGTAGGAAAAGACGTAAACATATTCTTTGAAATAGATGGAAACAATACTTCAAATTAAAAATTAAAAACTGATATGCTAAATGTCATTATTAAAAAATAAAAAAAAATATTTAATTTCAAAAAGTATAGAGTTAAGGAGAATCTGAGTTCGTAGTAATGCATAGATGACTCCCAACGGTAATGCATAGATGACAATTTTAAAAGAGGAATAAGTCCTTGAGGTGAACGTTACTCTGGAAAGATTTTAAATTGCTTAAATTAATTGGAATGAGAAACTATACAGTGAGATCACACACGCAAAACAATGTTATTATGACTTTAAATTAGTTAGAAATGTAATCAAAATTTTAAAAATGAAAGTTTTAAAGTCTGCCAATTGACTCAGACACCAACATCCAAATATAGTTTATTTTATTTCATGCAACCTTTCACAATTCAACTCTGGACGGAAATTCGACGGAAAAGTAGAATAAGGACTGTATTTATGTAGATTTAATAATTTTGTAAATCAGAAAATGTTAAGAAATTTGAGCACACCCTAGCCTAGTAGTAGGATAATGCTCTTCGGAATGCATGGTTCCGAGTTCGATCCTAGCCTCTGTTGAAAAACGTGAGATAGATGTCGCGTTTCTGCCATCAACATACACCACCGTTGGACAGAGTGCTTGGGAGTCTACCGGGTTCGCTCCTTTGTGAATAAGGCCCCCTTCTATCTATGAAAAGTCCTCCCAGAAGGCAATCCACGTGGTTGGATAGGCTAAAATACCCTATAATGGTCTTTGGTCGTTAGACAGGCTCCGACCCTATGCAGAATCGAAAACAAGGAAATTTATGAAGATGAGTTATCGATTGTAAAAACAGTTAATAAATCAAAATACAATAATAAAAAATCAGAATTTTTCATATTCATTGTCTGATTTATTATTCCAAGGCATTTAATTAAATTGTGTACTTTGTTAATTATATGCTAATTATTGACCATGATTCATTATCAAAGATATATAATTAAACTATACTTTATAACAAAATAAATGATAATTTTTCTGACTCATCATCTCGAAGTATTTAATTAAATTACTTACAATTACATGCTCACAAGGTTCTGATCCATTATCAAAAGTTTATATAATTTTAAAATTCAATATTAAAGAATAATTCGTACCTTCATGAAAAAAAATTAATACTTGAATTTAATCAGGGGCTTATTACAATTATTTAATTAATTTGAAATCAATTCTTTTCTTATTCATCAGGATTAAGTCCAAATATGTGTAATGAGGAAGAAACTGCAATTGAAATGGAAAATGTTAGAATCTGTAGATCCAGATGTAAAAATGAATGCACGTAAGTACAATGTATTCTACAATTAACTATCTCTTATTATAATATTACTTAAATACATTTCGTAAAATTTTCTAAATATTTGGAAAACTTTGAATCTTTTGAGTTTTTATAAATATATTGCTGTATTCAATGATAAAAGGATACTATTAACAAATAAACGTTATAGTCTGATTAGAAAAGACACCATTCTCATGGTCTTGAGGTGATGATTTCTATACCTGACCCAGCTGGAAAATAAGTCTTGGTCGCGTAATGTTCCTTTCCTTTGATGTATTGTGATATACACTACTGGCCATTAAAATTGCTACACCAAGAAGGCGACATGCTACAGACGTGAAATTTATACGAAAGGAAGAAGGTGCTGTGCAAATGATTAGCTTTTCAGCGCATTCAGACAAAGCAGGCGCCAGTAGCGACACCTACATTGTGTTTAAATGAGGAAATTGTTCAGCCGGTTCCTCATACACAAATTGCATTTGAACGTTGTTGCCTGGTGAAAAGTTGTTGTGATGTCTCGTGTAAGAAGGAGAAATGCGTACCAGCACGTTTCTGACTTTGATAAAGGTAGAATTGTAGCGTACCGGGATTGCGGTTTATCTTATCGCAGTATTGCTGCTCGGGTCAGTCGAGATTCACTGACTGTTAGCAGAATATGGAATCGATGGGTTCAGGACGGTGATACGGAACGCCATGCGGGATCTCAACGGTCACCTATCACTAGCAGCCAAGAAGACAGGCATATTATCCGCATGGCCGTAATGGATCGTGCAACCACGTTACGAGCCGTGAGTCAAGAAACGGGGTTGTTTGGAAGACAACAAGTGTCTGCACGAACAGATTGATGACGTTTTCCGTAGCATGGACTCTCACTAGTGTCTCGAGGTAGAGTCCATAGCCGGGCTCCAGATGGGAATTCTAACGCATGCGCACTTGAAGAAAGTGGTGGTAATAATTTGGCGGTATACAATGTGAACATTTAGTTTTAGCAACCCTGTTTGCTCAACTATGGAGCCGAGTTTCGGGACTCTATTAGAGAAATGAATTTCGCCGCCCATTGAGACATATCTTTCCTGTTACCCATTAAAAAAAAAAAAAAAAAGAATGATTGCAATTATTATATTTCCTTCTTATTTCTATATTTTAATAAAGATATTATAAACTTTGTGTCATGTATTTTTTCCAATATTTTTTACGTGCTAGCAATAAAAAAGAAGGATCACATTTCCTTCTGATTTCTGTATTTAAATAAATAGATTATAAACAAAAATAAGAATAAAATATCCTGTGTAAAAAAGTCAAGGTAAAATTACATCAATTTTTTTCACTAAATATATGAAACAAAACATTTATAAATTTTCTTCATTATGCTTCATTATGCTTTTATGACCAAGCTATATTTTATGCCTGGTTAATAAATTCATTATTTCGAATTTTTCATTATTTAGATTTTTTTTTTTTTACTTTATCATGTTTATACGCCAAAACAATATTTTATGTGTGTCTGCTTTATAATTATTTATCTCAAGTAATTTCTTTAAAATTGAATTTTTTTTTGTATGCATGAATTGTTTTAACAAGCTTTGGATGCATTATAAATTTCAATTTAAAAAAAAACAAATTAAAACACTGTTATTTAATGTGTACATTGTCTATTTCTTAATTTAAAAATTGTACTAAGATCTAAATAATAAGTTTCATACTATGAATTTGCCGAACAATCAATTTATTGTTTGAATTTTTTTTTAATTTATGTATTTGAAAAGTTAATTTATGTATTCAAATGTAACGTATTTTAATAATATATTTCAAAACATATAATTCTTTCCTTAGCAGCTACTTTGAATATAGCTGTCAAAAGAGGTATTAAGATTATACATAAAGTTTGTTTAATAAACATAGCAACTACGGTATTTATAAACATTAGTAAATTACGAATTTATCCACTAATCAGTAATTAAAAATTCATGACTTTTTATACATTTTGTTGGTACATCTAAGAATTAAAAAATAATCCACTGTTCTAACAATACATAGAATTTATATTCACAATCACGAAGATTTAATCAACGAATACTTTGTGAATGCTATTAAAAATATAACAATACTAAGTCGTTACTCTTTTTGGAAGGATAACGGATATGCAAACAAAATACACTTTCTAGCCAGATAAATTTATCGCATTATTTACATCGCCAACTCGCTGAATCTCAGCTAAAATCTCTTACTCAACGCGCATGCGTTAGAATTTCCATCTGGAGCCGAGCTATGAAGGACTCTATCTCGAGACACTAGTTGGACTCTCAGCTCGGAGATCATGGCTGCGGCTTCCCTTGACGCTGCGTCATAGACAAGAGCGCCTTCAATGGTGTGATCAACGACGAACCTGGGCACATGAATGGGGAGACGTCATCTTTTCAGATGAATCCAGGTTTTGTGAACAGTATCATGATGGTCGCATCCGTGTTTGGCGGCATCGTGGTAAACGCACACTGGCAGCGTGCATTCGTCATCGTCATACTGGCCCATAACCTGGCGTGATGGTATGGGGTGCCATTGGATACACGTCTCGGTCACCTCATGTTCGCATTGATGGTGCTTTGAACAGGGCACGTTACATTTCTGGTGTGTTACGACCCGTGGCTCTACCCTTTATTCGAGCCTTGCGAAACCCTACGTTTCAGCAGGATAATGCCCGACCGCATGTTGCCGGTATTATACGGGCCTTCCTTGATACGGAACATGTTCGGCTATTGCGCTGGCCAGCATGTTCTCCAGATCATTCACCGATAGAAAACGTCTGGTCAATGGTTACCGAGCGACTGGCTCGTCACCAAACGCCAGTCACTATGGTTGATGAACTGTGGCATCGTGTTGAAGCTGCATGGGCATCTGTACCTGTACATGCAATCCAATATCTGTTTGACTCAATGCCCAGACGTATAACTGCTGTTATTACTGCCAGAGGTGGTTGTTCTGGGTACTGATTATCTCAGGATATATCCAGCCAAATGTTTTGAAAATTTAATCACTTGTTATTTCTAGTATAATATATTTATCCAATAAATATCATTTTGTTATCTGCATTTCTTCCTGATGTAGCTATTTTAATGGCCAGTAGTGTAGATGGAAGAATATGCCATCTCAGGGTTCGATCACCTCACTTGATTGTCGTTCAGAACTATGAGGCTTGTTTTAATGTTACTTGTGTTTAACGGCTCTTCAGTCAACAAAAAGATGCAATCAGAAATAAATGTAAATAAATCATGCAGCACAGCTATTATGAAAATAATACTAAATATAGCTTTTTATTCATTATATAAAAATAATTAATTAATTATGCATATAAAAATATGGAAAATTTTTAAATTTTTACTCTCTAGTTTTCATTTTATTATTTAAACAAATCATGCAGCATAACTATTAGGAAAATAATACTAAATATAGCTCTTTAGTCATTGTATAAAATAATTAATTAATTATGTGTATAAAAATACAGAGAGGTTCTAAATTTTTATCCTGTATTTTGCATTTTATTATTTTGTTAACCACTGGAAAAATATAAGAGAACTAACAATATTTGTATGTGATTCATTAAAGCTCCGGAATATTTGCTTAGATACAAAACTAAAATTTGATGGTTAATTTATTTCCTCCAACAATAGTCCCACAAAAGAATAAATGTATCATTATCACCTCTTCGGGTGGAATGACTTTAAGAATTTTGAATCCACTTTGAATTATAATTGCCTCTGTAGCTGAAAGTGGCTGTCACTTAAATTAACAATATAGTGAGATAAAAACTAAATTTTGAAATTACTGTCTATAAATCACACATTTTTAATCTGTTATTATATCAACTAGCTTATTATTTAATTTGTTATTATATTAATGAGCAATGATACAGTTATGCAATGGTAAAGGTATATAAATTTTAGTTCTTACGTTTTTGATAAAATATGGCTCAAACTGTCATTAAATTATAATTTATTTAGGTATTCCATATAAAAAGAAACACAATTTTATACATTAATTTTACATAGAATATATATAATTATATACTTCAATGATTTCTAATATATATAATTATGTATACTTGTTTATTATAAATATATATTATGCACTCTATTATTATAAAAGTAGTTACATTTAAAAATTTCTATATGTACTTCAATAATGCTTTGTTTTGGATTTAGAAAATACAAATATCCTTACAAGATTGTTGGACGGAATCACAAATCAATAAGAGTAAGTTTCTATACATCGTAAAAGGAAATCAGTAAATTTTATGGTTTTCTGTGATTTCTAATTGCATTTTCTCTTTTATTTTATATGTTTACGCAGTGGCGTGACAAATATGGAAGGTAAGCAAAATTATTTTATTTTACTTTCTGTATATTCAGTGCTCTTTATACTCTATATTAATCATTACCTTCAGTATGAAAAATTTGCTCGCAGTTGTTATTGAACCACGAGAAATGGGTTGCACATTTCCGATTGTTGCATAGCTATTAGTCTGCATGGATTCTTGAAAATTCTTCTTGTTTCCACCCTTGTGACTTGATGATACAGCCGACTGTCGAGGTAAAATCCTCCTGGAAAGCCATACACCGCGTTTATTCAAATGATTTATAAAACCTTTCAAGTTATCCACAAAGCAGTTTCAATATAGCTTATCAAATGTTACATTTTCACGTTGTATTGTTATCATTCTGTGCCCTCAGTTTATTTCGATGCACACTATGGATCACATTATGCCATTGATTTACATATCGATATCATATTTATATCGATTATCTACAGTCATGTCAGTTTTCGAAGGACGAAACTAAATATTTGTTTTCCATTTCAGCTTTAAAATTAAAACATTATTTACTACCCTGAAAATAGACTGATATTATAAGTTTTATGGATCTACTATTCAATTCTTTTTCCAAAAAATTAAAAAAACCCTTCGACATTTGGGGAATAATTCATTATAAACTCGCTATTTCAAAAACTTTCGTTTTTATAAAATGTTAGTCCTTATCAGTTTCATATTATTGTGATAATTATTTGAATAAATCATAAATGGTCAATTTCAAGAATATTCAGCATGAACAGTCGTTAAAAATCTACGAATATAAATTGCGTCCATCCATTGTTTATTACAGCTCTATTCGCTTCAAAAGGTAAATATAAGGAAATCATAACATTCACATACAATGCTTACAATTCTTCTGAGAACTATTTGGTTAATTTTGCAGTGGTTGAATCACTTTGATTTTGTTTATAAGTTATGCTATTGAGCGATTAATTGTTGTAAGGTTTTATCAGCATTCTTTATATGTTATATTACCTTCGAGTTATAAATGAAAACTAAAACTTCTATTACCCATAAAAACTTTTAAAAAATCGCTCACAGTTTTATTCGAAGTAATTCCTTTGTTCACTTCTATCAATTTAATTTATGAAAATAAATAGAAATTTTTCTCCTTACTAATCAAAAAGTACTCTTGTATCTTCAAGTATTTTGGTACCTGATCTGATGAGCTTAACTGTAAAGAAAATGTAAAATGCTTATTTATACACTAGTTTACTCAATCCAAACTTGTTTCCAATTGTTACTGTAAGAACCAAGCACTGTGTGTAAATGGATGAGGTCTTGACAGATTGTAATTAACATTTATTGAATTTTTTTTTCTTTTTGCTGTTTGTTTTCATTAAAAATATCCTTCTTATGTTGTTCAAGCCTTATAAGAGTATTGTCGAAATTTATCAGATAAGTTGATTTTTATTTCAGTATATTTTAAAAATATATTTTCTTGTGTAGAAAAACAAATTGTAATGTCTAAGATAGGATAGGTCGTATAATTAATGTTGTTGAATGGATAGTTCTTCATTGTGCAAGTTGATATAAGTATGTATTATTCTCTATAAAATACATTATAATCGCCTAAGCAAGCCTTTAAACAATCCCAAATTTCAAAACTTAAAGCCAAACTAATTTTATTAATGGGAAAATATGACGGTTTTATTCAATATAGTTTGAAGCGAAATGAATATTTATTCAATATTTCATAATTTTTCTTATTTTATGCTTATAATAATTATAACTTTTTTTTCATTGGTTATAGTTATTTTAAAATTGTTTGTAAATTTCACTATTTACAAAGTTTTCTTACTTCTACTGAATTCTCTTAAAATATTTTAAATTATATCCTTCCAGGCTAAAAGACAGCAGTCCAGCAAAAGTACGTTTATTGAAAATTGCAAAATGTAGAATGCTTGTATACATGTGTACATGATACTCACAGATAAAAAAAAAAATTTTATCTAACTACATTCTTACTATAATTTCTTCTTGGTTGGTAATCTGAGTAGTTAAGGTTACATTTGTGACATCCATTAAGTTACATACAACTGTTAACTCTCTTGTATGTCTGATAAAAACTGTTTATATATTAACAGAGCCTTTTCTGGTCACTGGTATGAGAAAAATAATCAAAATAATAGCGTACATAAAAAATTATATTAAAACATTTCTTAGAAACTATTTTTTTATTTTATATATATATTTATAAATATATAAAATTCATAAAAATATATTTTCATTTATAATATCATACAGTGAAGTTATTAATATGTATAGTCAATGATCAAAATCGGAAAATCAATATCATTTTCTTGTTGTGTACTTTTAAATTTAGTCGTTAACCATCAATAACATGACATGTCACCGTCACTGTTATAATGGCGTTGCACTCGCATGTACTTCACCACACGGTTTACAAATGACAAGTTAAGTCTTGTGGTGGCATCGCTTTTGTTTATAAAAATTCATTGATTCCCGTGTTGATTACCTTTTTAATAAGCCATAAATCAGGGTTTGAAAACCGGTATATGCTAAAACTTAAAGCAATGATATGAGTTGAGTTCTAAAAAGGAACAGAAAAAGAAACAGAAAATTCTGGGCAAAACATTGAAATCACATTGTTTTCAGTCCGTAAAGGAGGTGTTGTGAGAAAATATTGTGATGAATATAAAAAATGAGGATTTACATACATTGGAGACGAGGACTGTTCTAGTCTTGTATGTGTGTAGGGGGGGGGGGTAATGTTTTCAAATGGATGCATGAAGCATTCGCGAAATTTACATTCCAAACATATGGATTAAAAAATATCAAGCTTGTGATTTTTGTTAACATTTAAAAAGAAAATTAACTGGTCTATTTTATCCTCTTCTACCTGTTAATAAGCATAATGAATGTGCTATAGATGTTAGTCAAGGTATTAGTTAACATATTGCCAAATGTATTTATAATAATCAAATAGGAGAAAAACCAACGTCATTTTGTGTAAAGTATTCCATTGCCCTTATGACTGACCAAAAATACGCACAAAAAATAATTGTTTATTCCTTTTTCAAACAATATAGTATCGAGGAGAATTCATGTTATGCCTGATCATATTTAGAAACTATAAGAATAAAAAGAAAGTCAATTCAAGCAAATGAAACCACAGGAGTAACGAACAATGCTGTATTGCTTGTTATTATTAGGTACATTAAATACGATGAATATGATGACAGTATTCAACTTTGTAATTTTCTCCTCATATGCACAACGGCAGAAGAAACATTTAAAGCTATTTATAATTATTTTATATTGAATCCTATTAATTGGCCAAACTGCAGTCTATTGAGGCACCATATCAGTATCAGGCTTATTTAATGGTCTTCGCTAACATGTTTTAAATTTATCTCCTGGTGTGATTTGGAGCCACTGATATATCCATAGGCAAAATCTATTGTACTCAAAGATACGGTAATGATCATTGGTTTTATAAAGAAAAGTTCCATAAACTCAAAAATTTTTTAAATAATTACATTTCTTGACTTGAATTATCACATTTCTTCACTTTTTCATGCAGAAATGGCATGTCCATTTCGTGGTAATTTGCAAACTCACTTATTCGAACTAAAAAAAGAAGTACAGATTTCTTAAGACAATTCGTTTGATCCTTCTTCGACATTGTGTGATTTTAATTCGCTTCAAGTGCTTCAAATTTGCCTGATATTGTTTTGGGAAAAAAACCCTAAAATTTTGCACTTTAAAACAACTTGGTAACGATCTTTAATGTTAATGATAAAATTAAAAACATAACTAAGCAATTAAATTTTCTAAAACATTGTGTATCAAAAGCCGACAAACTACATATTTCTTGTTTGAAAATAAAGTTAACCTATCTCATACGGCATGCGAGAAATATAACAGTTTATTTAACAGCATTAAAATTGTCTTTTATGGAATGTTTTCCAAATCTTGAAAACACAAATGATAATTGGATTTCTAACCCCATCTATGAAAATTTAGAAAAAGCTACATCATTATCAACGGTAAAGGAAATTTAATAGAATTACCATTTGACAGAAATTTACTTGTAGCATTTAAATGACATAACCTAATTTATTTTTGGTTGAAAGATCAGAACTGGTAATTAAACGGTTAGCACTCTGGCTTTCACTTCTACAATTTGATTATTCGAATCCCACCTTGGGAATGAAGATTTGTAGTGGTTAAGGATGCATTTTAAATTCTAGGTCCCAGTTTAAATAGCCCTCGTGTGCAATAATCGAAATGTTGAGCAAAAATCAAACCCAATCTTTAGTTAAACATTGACAAAGAATATGAGTTTTTGAGAAAGATTTCAAATTATAATTACCATTTACTAGTACGCAGTTAGTAGAAAGAGCTTCATCGTATGCACTTTTAAGAAATAAGTATTAAAACAGAGCTACCATGTGGCCCATGATCGTCCTCCAAAATTTATAAAGCAAATAAAATATCACACCCGCAACATCAAAATTCAAATACAATCATTTTTACGAAGTGATACAATTTAACATAATGTAATACCAAGTAGTACGTAAACCAAAAATAGTTGGGAAAAGCTGATTTAATAAATAATTTAATGTATATATTAGAACATTATAATAATTCTTTTTAGGCACCTCACTAGAGTCAATATGCACATCGATGAAACTGAAGTTCTGGTATATCAGCACATTCCAAAATATATAGTAAGTATAGATTTATATTATATTGCAGTTTTTGTAGGCTGGCTTATAAAATAGTAATATAACGGTATATATTACTTTTTCATATAAAAAATTATGAAATATACATATTTTTTATAAAAACAATACAGTTAAGTTATTCTTAATCACACCATGAAAATGGAAGATTTGGTTTTAAGAAAGGACAATATATTTTCATCGAGAGAAGATGTATCCAAACTCTATATATCGAAAAATATTGCTATAAAAATGTTTCTTCTTAGAGTGCAATATTTTTAATTTAATTCTTTTCTGCAGATATGTTAGATTATTTTCTTGCATAACTGACAGCTGACAGAACATCTTTGTTCTAAGAAAGTACTGCAAGGCAAACATACTGAAAATTTAACCCTGTTTAATGCAAGCACAGCATCAAAATGTAAACTACTTCATCAATGCAAATATAATATTAAATTCAATTTTTTATTAAGCCATTTACGTCCAAAAATGTTCATAATTACATGCATATGTTATGAAAAATCATTTATCAATTTTTTATCTTTATAAATTAAGTTGAATTGTCTTAGTTAAATCTAGTGTAATATAATCTAGTGCGTTTGAAAATCAAACTCTTAAACCTGTCTTACGTAATAACCGTTTGTATTAAATATTCTATGTAATTGTTTCGTTGAGAAATTTATTGAATATTGACTAAGATAATCAACTCACAAAAAGAATAAAGAATCAGGATTATCGGTACTCATAGATGAGAGAGATACTTAATTTTAAAAATAATTTTAATTTATGGTAATTTTATGATGTTGCTTTTAGGATTGTAATAAATTTGGTACAATTTTGTGATATTAGCTGTTAGAAATTTAGCATATGCCAGGGATGGGCAAACTACGGCCCGCGGGCCAACTCCGGCCCGCCGCAAGGTTCTATCCGGCCCGTGGATAGAATTTTAATTTGCCTGTCAGAGGCAAATTAAAAGAAATATTCATATATTATATATCCATTTCCTTTTCTACTTTGCTTAAATATTATATTTTTTCTTCCTTTTTTTCAAAGAGCTGGTAAAAAACTGCATTTTGAGTTCGAACGCAGATTTCAAGATTTCAGTACCATTTAAGCAGAATTGGATATTTTTACTATGCGATTCAACGTAAATTGTGAAGCAGTGAGGTCAGATTTGCAGGTTGAATTAATTGAGTTGCAATCTAACATTCATCTCAAGCAATTGTTTCTAAATATGCCAAAGTTAGAGTTTTACAAATCATTATCGAAAGTAAGTTTCCCAAATTTAATATCTCATGCCCAGAAAATCAGTGCTATGTTTGCTTCATCATATATATGTGAACAAGTATTTTCAACTATGAACCTTAGAAAGAATTATTTCAGAAGCAGACTGACAGATGTGCATTTAGCCTCGTTCCTTAGAATCAGTACACCTCACTTCGAACCTCAATATAAGGAACATTTAAAAATGAAATCGCAATTTCATTCATCTTATTAATATATTAAATTGTAATACTTGTATATTGTTTTTAAAATTTTAGAAAAATTCATCTTGGCCCGCCAAACTTAATTTTATTTTATTTTTGGCCCGCGATCGAAAAAGTTTGCCCATCCCTGGCATATACAATGCTTTTGCTCATTTCATAATTAGTAAAAGAAACTTCCATAATGTCTGCTTACATAATTAAATAGTTATTATGTATTTACATTACTTAATAACTATCTAATTCAAAATACTATTTTAATGACAATTCATACAGCACTATCTAATTTCCTATACTTTTGCGATGTCTTCTTGTACACCTTTAACTAATTTAGTATATATTATTTACATTTGCTTATACAGCACTATCTAATACTGAATATTTTAGTGATCTCTGTATTTAAAATATTAGTTTTATTTCAAATAAATATTGATATTTCGAATAATTTTATGATCTTTATTTGCACGCTATCTATTTTAAAATTCTTTTATGTCTAGAGTTAAAAGATAATTAAATAATTTATATAATATTTTTGTAAGGTGTGTGTTTCTATGACTTTAATTTAACTGTATAATCAATCAATAATAATTTATCCATTTAATTTAGCTGTTTAATAACATTATGTGTATGCTTTGTAATATTTGATAATTGTGTAGACAGTTTTTGATTATTTTTTGAAATGCTGCATTCTGTATTGTAAGTACTCTGCCAAGCTTAGTTTTAAAATAATCTTGAAATCAACTTTCAATTATTTGGCAAATATTAACATGCTGTATTATTTTTCGTTTTACACATCTATTAGTTATTATTACAATATAATTAATGAATATGAAAAAAAATTTACTGAATCTTTATAAATTGTCCTTTTCGTTATATATCATTTTATTTTCATTTGTTTCGAATACTGTGAAAATATTTAATGAAGATTACAAAAAGTTATCAAGAGAAAAAAATATCTTCTAAATCATGAAAAAATTGAAAAACATTTTTTCCTTTGTCTTTCCATTTATGACAAATAATCAACATTGCATATAAAAAAGTACCATTTAATAAAGTTTTCTCGTCTTTCATTTAGTTTGAAAGAAGCTGTTACTGAGTAATTTGTTGGAAGTGGATTTATTTTACATACCAAAAAATTCATTGTAATATTTTAAAAAGATAAGCAGTACACATATGAACTTATATGTAGCAGTATAAAAAATTATTGTTATAAAAAATACTATTCATCGAAAAATGCTTGATTTTCAGTCAATATTAACATAATTTACAACCAGTTAATATTCCAAGTTCATTCGCTATGGTTTTCAAATTTTTTATTAATACAAATTCAAAGTATCATAAAAAGTATATAAATCGTCTTTAGTATTTACTGAATATATTTACTGTATTGTATTGAAAAGTATTTACTGATTTAACTCCCTTTTTTCACCTTAATGTTTTTTTCTTTTCAGCAAGTGGAACTTTTCAGTAATGTTGGTGGAATCATGGGAATTTGGTTGGGACTATCAATATGGTCCACTTCATATACATTGTTTAAATATCCAACCATATTTTTTCGCATATGCTTACAAAAATTGAATAATATGAGAAATCCTGATTAAAATGTATTTTTATTGAATCATAACCCATTGCAAACACATTTTTAACTCAACTTACAGAAAGTTTAATTTTAATAATAGTCAAATATAAATTTATGAATAAATTTTGATAAATAAATATCTTATACTTGTTGATTTAATTTGTATTATTTTGATTTATTAGTAAAGCATATAATTCATAACTACTGAATTTCAAGATTTTACCAACAGGACAACCATCGTTAATTAGTACTAAAATAACCCTGGTTCAACTAGCTCATTGATTGAGAAATGATAAAAAAAAACAATAATTATGAACAATTATGAAAAAAATTACACACACACACACACACACACACACATATATATATATATATATATATATATATATATATATATATATATATAAAGATATATAAAGAAAGAGAGAGTGGTGTTTTATATTTGCCAATGTGATGTTTATTATTTATCTACCATGAAAATAGCTGCCGCTAATATGTCTGTACTTTTCTGTTGCAGTGGAAAGAAAAAACTTTCTGTTTTTAACAGAAGACAAAAATAAGGCAATAGCTTTCACTTATTCCTGACGCCTTTAGAATGTCTAACCGAATGCCTTTAGAATAACACAGGATACAATACTAAACATAGACAATTCATAACAGTTTTAATAACCATTTAAAACGCACAGATCTTGTTACTAAAACAACTACCACTCTTCAAACTACTTTGCGGGAACTACTCATGTAGGAGACAGATCCGCTATCTATCTGAGTAAATATACAGAGCGTCAGCCTGCGAAGCAGACCTTTACTTTTTCATCTAAAATAATTCCAACTGGAATGACTTAGTGGTACTGGCGGCGAATATAGTATGAGATAGATACTTCACGTGCCCTTAAAAAAATATTCTGCTTTAGTTTTTGAAATTGGTAAAATTGTTGAAAATATCATCTGCTCTATCTAGACTGAAAGTAGCTAAAATTATACCTCCAAATGAGAAATACCAGAAGACGATGAGTATGACGACTACCTTGATTTAGTTTACTTAGATTCTTAATTTAGATCAAAATTTACTAACTCTTAATGGTTCGAGTAGAAAAAATCATTTTTAAAAATCCCTGCGATTAATTTTCATGATATAAAATTTATTTCAATTATTTCTGTAAGCAAATATAAAAATTGCTTACTTCATTCAATTGAATATCTCATTGTTGTGATATTTTTATAACGTAGTATGTATTTAGTGCATAACAATTTCTGAATTGTGCAGTGAGCAGGTACGTTAAAATAAGTATATTTTTGTTATTAGATATTATAATTTATTCTCTTTTATACATTTTTTCTAACAAATGTATCATGAATGAATGAAATACATGGCTTGAGGTTGATTCTTTGATACAAAATCCTTAGATATAAAATCTAAAGCAAAGACAACTTATTATTTGATTCTTCTTCGGAAAATACAGAATCAAATATTAAGTTATATAACAAAAGATTAAAATTCTAACTTTGTCAATAATATTTTCATTTTGAAAGGAATTCGTTTTTATTCTTTGCTTTTCTTAATATTTTTATTAAAATATCTTTTTTAAGATAAAAGAACAACTGACTCCTTTTAAAATAATTTTGATACAATTCAATCTTGGAAAGAAGACATTTAAACGCATCTTTTAAAAAATATTTATATCAAGCTGTTTCTCCTAAGCTTTTAAATGCACTAGAGCGTTTTGTAAATTTGAAAATAAAAATGAAATATCTTCTGTTATATATAAAAATATTTTCGTATAAAATGTTAAGCTGTACGGCGACTACATATATATAATAAGCGCATAGTTGAAGAAATATCAATAAGTCACAAAAAAGGCAGTGTTCATAGTATTTCTGTTAAGAATGCAATGACAGTGCCTCAAATCTGCAGAAGGTCAATATGTGTAAGAATATAACAAGTGTTGATGTTAGCTTCATACAATAATGCCTTACAAGTATATATAAATCAGAGGTATGCAAATTATTGTTTGGGTTTAAACAATATTTAAATCAATTTAAAAGCTTGATAATATTTAAAAAGTAAATGAATAAAATGAAAATGACAAATAAGGTATTATAAAACTGAATTTGGATATTTTACTTACAAGGAAACATTTTTGAATTGCCTAATTGATTAGGTGTATATGTAAAACTCAATATTTAAAAATTATGAGATGCAAATAAAAAAAATACACTCTAATATATTTCTATTATCAAGAATTCCATCTCTTGCCTTAAAAAAATCTATTTAATAATCTAGAAATATCTATTAATTATCTCAATTATAGGAAATTTCTGATATATTGAGAAAATTTTCAGATGGTAATATTTCTAGAAATGCATCAAGTTTTTCAAAATACTTTGTGCAAACATTTTCATAAACCAGAAGTATGCAGTACTTTAGGTTCTAAAACATATTCATGAATAACTAGTAAAAAAAATTCAAAAAAAATATTTATTTGAGATAGAATTTCACTACCAATCTCAGCTATAAAGTATATCAGTTTCCGTGTTTGACTCATTATATTTCTATTTACAAACTGTAAAAAGTTTTCTTTATAATGATTGTTCATAGTAATATATCATTATAATAAGTTATATAAAACTAAATAAAAATTTGATAAAAAAAACTATGAGAATAAAAAAAAATTCATATTCATTATACATTAGAAAAAATTAAATTGCTTCATACTTCCTGAATGATTGTTGAAATACAGTTCTCATTCTTTTCTTAGAGTTGAAAGAAAAGTTTTCACACCAATAGTTCCAAATCTAGTATTTATGATTTCTAGAAAGTCATATTTCTATATTGCTTTTTTAAGTAGCCAAGTTCAAATATCATTGAAATGAGTTTTGTATTATAAATTTTGAATTCTTAAAGTAATATAAAGTTTTTTATATTTTTCTATAAGTTGAATATTAAACTTGTATCTTTCTTTTTACATATTTATTTTATTTCAGATTTTTGTGAAAGCATATCAAAGTCATTATTAAACTGTGAATATAATAGTAAATTTTGAATGTGTTACAAAATTTGTTTGTAAAACTATCGATAACAATATTTTATATTATTTAATTTTATTTGCGAAATATTTATAAAATGAAAAAGATATTAAGTACTATAAAGCATAGAAATAACTCAGTATTTTGATGAAAAATTCTAAAGAATCTATTTTTGAGATTTCTAGGGGTAAAATTAATTTAATAAAGAGAATTAACATGCATACTACGGAACTGGATTTAGAAATACTGTAAATAATTTTACTTTTCATACGTGAATTCATGCAATTAAACATAGCTATTGAATACTGCGAGATTTAAGATACGAGTACAAACTTTAGATAATCAGTAGTTCAATATTTTATTAATTCAGTAGTTCAATATTAATTAATTCAGTTTAATTAATAAATTAATGTTTAAAAAAATTGTTTTAACATCAAATACCATTCAATATAAATGTAAAAAAATTTATTTGAACTTGAGTGGAAAAATACTAAGTATTTTATAAGCAATCGAAAATTTAAACAAGTTATATGCATGTGAAAGTGTGAACTAATAGTAGAGGAATTTAATAACAATAACGGAATAAACAAGTAGCATAATCATTTGTAGCGAATCCCATAATATTCAAGTAAATATTTCTGAAATTCATCTAAAAATATTTAACAAAAAATTTAAACTTCTCATATTCATCCTCCCAGAGAATAAATTTGTGAAAATTGTTATTAGAAAATTTCCAATAAATGCGGATCTTGAATAGCTTAGAATTGAAAGAATTGAAAAAACCCAATTAAAAGAGATCAACTTACAAGAAAAAATCTCAAACCATAATAAATAAATAAAATTTCAAAAGAGGTATATGAATTCTAAAGTGTATTTTTTTATAAAAAAATTTGTTGAAATGAATTAAAAATTTGTTGCATCATAGATTTATGAAAAGTGGGATTAAGATGCAAAAAATTGATTTCCTTCCTACTTGAATTTTAAAAATTTTCAGATGATATAATAAATTCTTAAGTTTTTCATGCAAAATTTATTAAAATATTTAAAATTTTTGGTTATTTACTTAAGATCCCATTAAAAAATTGATTGTTTTTATAGATTTTCAGAAAAGACCCTTGCTGTTTATATATAAGTATTTTCAAATAGAATTAAATGTACCATTCACTTTCCCTTTGTCAATAAATTAAAATAAATAATTTATCATGAAAAAAAGCAATTTAGTGATAAGGAGCAATCAAAAAAATAATATTCGACTAAATAACTTTTTTCCTTTTTTTAAGTGTGATTTTACAATAAAAGAAAGAATAAAAGATTCTCAACATTTACTTTAATAGTCCTGAACTGTATTAATATCAGGTCATTATTTTATAAAAAAAAATGAATCTTGATATATTTTATTAACTTTCGTCCTGGATAACATAACATTTTTTGCATCACAATTACGCAGTTTACTCCACTTCGCTATATATATATAAGGCAAAATATTCCGTTATATGAAATATTACTTGTTAAATCTATTATATTCAACTTCAATTTTTTTTTTTTTTTTAAATATTTTTTATTTTTATCTGTCATATCAAACATACTGCCCGCATCCGGATCCCAGGCAGTATCAATAAGGCCCACGATCGCAATGTGTCACAGAGAGAAGAATCATGTTTACTAGAACATTTATTAGAGCACTTCACTCAATTCATCCACTGAAGTTTTAAAATGGGTATTGCATGCATTTAGCAGTAATTTCAAGGGCAGCGCATATCTAGATAAGATCCCTCTTAGCAACAAGCGAAAATACCCTATTATTTTTACTAACGACCTACTTTTATATCGAAAAGGAAGGTTCTAGTCTTACCAAGCATAGATAGATAGATGGAACCCGATAAGAAAGAAGAAAGGAAAAAATGTTAAAATTGATCGAATTACATAAAAATAATAAATTTTTATGTCAATTTAATTTCTTAGAAATCATTTAAATATGTTGATAATATCATAAAAATAAAGAATGTAAAGAAGTGTTGCTAAAACATAAATTATAATTGAGACTTAAGAAAAAACTCTAATTTGAATCAATGGAAAACTCGGAAATAAAGTTTTCAATGTGTCAATTTTGGTGTCAATCAACAATGTGTCAAAAACTAATATTATAAATGCACTTTATTTTGCTTAGAATATTTCTCATTTTGTTAAGAAATATATTAAAGGATGATTCTATTTTAAAGAAATTAAATCCTAAACTCCAATGAAGCTTCACAATCTTGAATAATAAAAATGTTTTTCCAAATATGAGTGTCACACTTCCAATAATCCTTACTATTTGAACATTAATTGCTACTTGTGAACACTCATTCCTTTAATTGCAATTAATTATGCCATATTTACGATCAATTATGGGACAAGATTATGTAAATTACTTATCATTTTAAGTGTAGAATGAATGCGAAAAGGTGAGTAATCAGCATTAATTTAGGAATTGATCAGTGTGCTTCATCAAAGGCAAGAATGGGTAATGTAATTAATATTTCAGATTAATTAAGAATTTTTTAATAAATACGTCTACTTATATATTATCATAGTAATCATTAATAAGTAAATACTTAAATCTGTAATATATGTTAACATATTTTCATTGCTCAAAAGTATATGCTTCTTAAAACAATTATATATTAATATGTAAAATAAATCGTTTTAACTAATTCTAAGTTACTGTAAGTCTGACTGTTACACTGACACATTTTCAAATTCAATTTTAATTTGGTTTGTTTTTTTTAACCAGAATTTTTTCTCAAATTTATAAAAGTACACTCTGAGGAGCTAAATTTATCTTTTTAAGTTCGTACTTTTCTATCATTATTTTCATTATATTCTTATTACAAATTTATCCTGTATATTATGTTATTCTTTTTGGAGATGGGGCGCCAAAATAGGTGGGTATCGCACGTGGGAGTCAGTTATGCTCGCCATGCCATAATTAGAAATTTTTTAAAAATTCAGAGAAATTTTTTAAAAACTCATTTAGAGTAAACTAATGAGTAGAAACCGTCAGTAAAAATTAATTGGCCAAGTAACTACTTATAATTTCTACCAGTTTAAAATCAAAAACAACTTGCAAGAGCTTACTACTTTCCTGTGCAATAAGATAGCCAAGAAAATCAAACTTTCTGTCTCTTTGTTAATCTGGTTCGTAATAAAAGATGCCAGCTCAAGTGTCGACCACAATTATTGACTTTTGTCCAATTATAAGGAGGCTGTCTCTGCCCGTAAGTTCTGTGTTCTTTCGCGCCAATAGCCAGATTGTACTCTACTCTCTCCTCTTCCTCTAGTTTTCTCTATACTGTTAGTATTTAGTTTGTGTGTTGCGCGTTTTACATGAATTTTAAAATAATATTTGTGTGTTATTGCCATATGAGGTAATATCTTCTATTTAAGGAAAATGGAAAACCCTAAACAAACTGCTTATAGATTTTCATATTGTTTATTTGCTTATTTGTATAAAAAAATTGACATTGATATGAAATTTCCTTTAAGTACCGATTACACAGTTCCTTCTACTTCCTTATTTTCAAGTGAAATTGGTGAATGTGTTTTAAAAATTCGTTCAATTTTTAAACCTTATTTAGAACATGTGATATTAAATGATTTCCCTCATATTTGTTCTGAGGAAAGCTTATTTGATTGGACAAAATGGTACAAAGATTCATTGAATTCTTCAGAAAGTTTTACTTTTCTGAAACTTGTGATCCTTTGCACTTTGTTAATAGAGTTAGTGGTATATTATTTTCAGAAGAAATGTTTTTATTTTACTTCTTCTGCGCCAACTGTTTTATCCGAAATTTTATTATCGTCACAAGTTTTAGTTATTTACAGACCTCTTTCTTACTTGTTTTCGCAATTAAGAGAATTCTGCAATGAAATCCTACAAAATACAAACATTTATTCTCGTGAGCTGTCTTCTATCTTATCTCAGGAGGCCAAGAATTTGGAAAATAATTCCAAGTCCTTACTGTTGAAAAACCAAAGTAATAATTTTGAAAGTTTTCCAGAACCAAAAGAAAATGAAATTCCTTCATCCAGTTCTGAACAGCTGACAAAACTGAGTGTATTTCAAATTCAAGATAGGCAGGATTATAAAAAAACAGAAATTGTAGGAAAATCATCTGAATCTTATGATTGCAAGGCTATTAAGCTTGCAGTCATGACTCAGAAAAGAGAAGACATATCTTGTGAGACTATAGAATCAGTTTCAAGTGTTGCTCCCAGTTACTTTCAGGATAATGATTTAACAAGTAATAAATCATTTTTACAGCCTTATACAAAATTCTTTTGTGATGCAAGTAAAAATGGTTTAATATCTAATGAACAAGAATACGAGTGTGATTTTTATGGGTGTATTGAACCAGGTGAATATTCTAATGTAGATGAGTTTAATCCTTCAAATTCATTTGTTAATATGTTTAATACGAATATTACTAATTCAATGTATAAACCTGATTATTGTGATTATAATAGGAAATTATGTCAGTATTGCAATTACGATTGCATTGCCTTCTTATCAGACTTCATTGATGATTTTAAAGAAACTAATTATGAAGTTGATTGAAAAACTTACTCTTTTTAAGATTGTTCTACTTTCTGATGGCTCCCAAAATCAAAAAAGAAATAATTAATAAAAAGGATTTCATATTTATGTTGGAAAATATTGGTTAAAATGTAAACATAACTTAAGAATAATTTTCATAAAAATTTAAAATTGTTCATTATATATCAATTTCAAATTACAAAGTAATTCTATTAATTAAAACATGATCTTTTTATTATAATGTTATAGTAAATAAAAGTGGGAAATTTTTAATTTATTATCTTTTTACATAAATTTATGCCATCTGCATAGTCTTTAAATTGTATTAATATTTTAATAACTCATTAGAGTTGGGAATAATTTTAATCTCTTCTTTTTAAACAAATCATTCACTATAATTTCTTTTTCTGGGAAAGTTTGTGAATTTAAATTCCTACTTACACATGAATATCTGTTGTAGTTCAGAGACTTGTAAATTGTACATTGCTGTCCATGACTTTATATGCAAGAGGGGATGATATAATGACAATGAACTTTTTGTTTCTCCTATTAGAATCGAAAAAATCAATTAAAATAATTTATTTGTTGACTTTCAACTCAACAATTGCCTAGTCATATAATCCATTTTCATCTGTGAGTTCAGTTATGTTCACACAAATAGAAATGTAATATTATTTCTATTCAGATTAAATTTAGTCATTTATTTGTATGCATACTTTATGCAGAATTCTGTGTTTTATAATGTGTGTATTTCAGTATAATTCAAAAGTATTTATATTTTTAATGTTTCAATATCAGTTTCAAAAGAAATGAACTAGAAAAAAATAAAGTTTTACTGTTTACTATATTATATTGTTTTCTTGTACTTTTCGTATTCATTTCAATCAAATCAAATTTTTTATTAAAAATTCTTCAAAAAGATGCTTGTGTATTAGCATATATTGTCTTTTCATACACAATGTGACCTAGACTTCATTATACAAGTCAATATGGGTGCAAAATGCACCAAACCTGTAAATTTCTGTTCTTGAATGAATTTTATCAGCATTCGATAATATTCCAATGTCAGTGATTCATTAGCAGTAATAGTAGCCCTTGAAGCTTATGCTATGTTTTATTTTTAGCTTATGCTAAATTTATTTTTAAATAGTTTTTAATTTGTAATTTATATTTGTAAAATAGTATTTTTAATTTTGACCATAAGAGAACCTGATTAGATAAGTATTTTTATTTAGTGCTATTCATTTTAATTGCAATTTATATAGTGAAATATGTTTAATTTATTAAGTACAATATAAAAAAATTTGAGATGTTTTTTGTTGAATTGCATTATTCAGCTAATTAAAACCAGGATGTGTTATTTTAAAATGATGCCATACCCAGTTAATAAAAAGTGCAAGTTTTCATAAAAATATATATATAATTTACTTTAGGATTTAGATTTATAGCACATTTATTAATACCTGCTTGATTTTGTTACATATATATTTTTAGTTTTTTTATCCTTGATTAACTGAAGAAAATGAAAAAAGTGATTATGATTATATTTTATTGACTGATTTTGAATAATAGTATTGAATTTAATAATTTATATTTGTTTTTAGTAAAATCCTAGGTGCTTGCTCGAGTTTGGTGCGATCTCCAATTTTCAAATACCAATCATGCTTATGTAATAAAAAAAATGTAAACTAAATATCACAAAGTACATTGAGCTACGTCTGGGCAATAAAACTTAATCAGTAACATGAACATTTTTTTTTAAAACTCAACTTTTAATTGGCTGTGCAATAAGACTAAATCTATAATGTAAATAACTTGCAATTTTATGAAAACTCCGGTTTAAATTTACTGAGAAATGGCACCCACCTTAAAAAACTTCAGTGTAGTGCAATCTAGCCCCATAGTATACTTGGCAATAAAGCTAAATCTATAATATAAACATAGATTTTTAAAAATAGCTAGAATTTTTAATTAATCATTACTATCCTAAATAAATTTAAACGCATAAATATCAAATATTTTTAATATAATACAACAACAATATTAATTAGATACATAAAATAACTTGCCTAATTATTCCTTGCAGAATCATCGATACTGGACAGACAATAGACATTTTATCACTTCCAAAAGTTCTACCACTATGATTATGTCACCATATGTGCTCTGTATCAATAAAATTGGATTTACATCAAACTTTTTAAACAGCAATCATATTTCTAAAACAATTCCACAAATTCAATTTATCATCTATGCTTATCTATTGCTAGCTGCACAGAAATACTAAAATTCAAATATTATGTTTAAAACAATATGAAAGTAAGTTTACTTTATAAACTTTCAAGATAAATTTCACTTAATAAACAAAATAAAAATTCACTGCAAACTAATATTCAAAAATATATCTTTCAAAAGAAAATTTCAATGTATGCATTGAATTTCTACTTCCGAAGCTTAGATTATTATCAAATGAAAACAAATTATTAATCAAATGCTTCAAGGGTCTTTTACCAGCACATCAAACTAATTTTGTGTTTTTACACAATCACTTACATCATGCAAATACAAAAAAAAAAAAAAAAAATCATTTCAATGCAGTAAACTAGTTTAGCGCATTTCATTCCCGTACTGCCACCCAAGACTCAGCCTTGTTTTGTTATATGTAAATTTTGAAAAATATATCCAGTTAAGTTTATAGCTTTTAGTTTTATAGTAGTTCTTTAGTGTGTATAATAAAAGATTATAAATTATGGTATTTGGTGTCAAAAATAGTGTGACATTGTGATATTCAAGGTTAAAGATTGGGAGTGGTTGGGATTTTAAAAACCTTGATGTTACTTTCACCAGTTGTTGATTTGGTGAGATTCTGTATTTTATTATTTTTTAGGCATTTTGCATTTGAAAATGTTGTGGTTTTGACATTAGGAACATTTTTTAAAATCACTTTAAACATGTCACATATACTAGGATTTTACCTTAGATTTTATTGTAGAGTTTATAAAATGGGTAATTCATGAAAAAATGGTAAAAAATTCAAATTAATGTTCCTAATGTTTTGATGAATTTAAAATCTTTTATGGCTCTTATTAAAAGACTTCTACATGTGTGTCGTTTGTTACTGCACAGTGAATACCTAAAAGACAGTCTTTCATACTATGTACACGCAAGCATGTTGGCTTCCACTGAAGTTATAGCAGCTGAAATATTTGCCTTTAAGTTATCAACACATTGGACACTTTCCTCCTGTAAATTACGTCTTTAAGAATTCTTAAAGGAAAATGTTTAGTTGCATTATATCAAGTTATCCAGGTAGTCAATGAATTGTAGCACTTTACTCGATCCATTTTTCTGAGAAATGATTCATTCAAGTAAGTAGAATTATGAATGATGGTACTCTAATGAAGTGCTACACCTTTTTTTGCAAAAAGGACATGCGCCTGAAAGAGTTGTGGAAATGGGAAATTTTCAACATGTTTAAACTAATGGGTATGAATATCTATTCAGTGAAAAAAAAGCAAATGACACTGTCATACATAAGACTCTACCACACATTAACCTTAAAAAATCCTTTTGTGTTCCACAGAATTGTGGAACACAAAAGGATTCTTAAAAGTTAGTAAAAGATTATGGTGATTTTTATATTCCTATGTGTACACATTATGGCAGTTTGTTATGCCAGGAATTCTGATCATCCTCTATTCTCTTTAGCTTTCTGTTGCAAAGTTCTTTCTCCTACCCCTATTGTGTGCATTCCAACACTTGAATAATGTGAACTTTGTAAGTGTGCAATTTCTATATTTTCCTAAGAATCTTGTGCTTAATCAGAACTGGCCTGTCCAGTTCTGAATGATATCTTTGCTCTTGATATCACAAATCTCTTAGGGCTGTGTAAGAATTTCTCTGACATTCTAATCATCGCATACACAGAAACAACTTAGAGTTTATCTTGTTTAGGACATTTCCACTTTCTAGAAACCTCATTTTCCATTAAATAATCATGTTTCTTAATAAAGAAAATCTGAAAACATCTGCAATTTTTGTATATTTGCATTATTGATTTCATTTTGATGAACCACCATGACATATGTGCTTTTTTTCTTATGATGTCACTCTCAATAACCACTCAAATAATTTATGCATAGAATAAAACATCAAAAACATTAAAAATAAACATAACTTTCATTCTATTCTTTGCCAAAAGCAAAGGAGAAAAAGGAAATTAATAAAGGAGTAGACAACATTTATAAAATAGATAATATTCAAATGTAGATAAAGGGCGTTCTATGATGACAATGTGCACTATAGTGTGTGAATTAAACTATTGTAAATGCCACAAGTTTGTTTACATTTTCATTATTTTATGTGCCAAGCTGGCAGCTGAATGGTTAGCACTCTTGTCTGTGGTTCAATAGTTTGTGAGTTCGAATCTCGCATTGGGCATGAATGTTTGTATCATGTGCCAAAAATTACCATTGAACAACAAACAAGCTTAACCATCATTATTTTATTAATTATTAAGCATCAAAGTATGCTCAACATTTTAGACACTCTTTATAACAAAATGAACAAATATAAAACTATGATATTTAAATGTTTTTTCTTACCAAGCTTATTTTATAATTACCAGTGGAACAGTTTTCTGTTTCTATAATCTTTTATTTTATTAGTAGTATAATATTTAGCATTTTTACAATAACCATTTTACCAGTTACATTTTAAAAAGACTTAAAAATTCGAAAATAAATAGTAAGCTTAAATTGCAGTAACTTTTATAGAGCTATTTGACATGAACCATAATTAAAAGTATCAATTTCAATTATGCATTCACTTAAACATCACTAAATATCTAGCACACAATTGATAACTTATTGAAAAATATTTTTACTGGTGCAGCTTGTTACTAAATGAAATCGGGTCTTTTTTTTTTTTTTTAATTATATGTTTTACTTAAAAATGAAGTGATAAAATTGCTCAATAAATCTCTATTTCTACTTTGGTAGCCTCTGAACACTCATAGCAGCAGTAAAAATGCAATAGAAAACAAAATTTATGAGTATTAAAATAGAAAAATATGCAATAAAGAAAAGTTTTATTCCAATGCAAACCAACTGCATTAAAATATAACAAATTTCAAAGCTATCTTAAGCTGCTAGCAATTTTCTGTAAATCTACATTTAAAAAGAATTGTTTCTCTTTATATTTTTATAAATAGATGACATATTAATTAAGATGAAGATTCTTGATAGTTCATTACTTATTATTTCCAATATTGTTCATTTACTTTCAAACTGTAGTGGCAATAACTTTAATGAAGCAAATTTTCAACTTTCATATACTTAAAAGATTTAGACTAACAAAAAATTATATTAAGATAAATTATGTATGAAAAATAGATCTTTTCAGTCCAATCAGCCTAATTTTTTAATATTCATTAATTTTATAAAATCTCCCTATCACATAGAATGAAATATTTATTTAAATGTACTCTAAATTCTTATTCAAATGAAATAAGTATTACATTTTTGCAATTTTTATTCATTTAAGAATCTTGACTTTATTTTATTAAATAAAAATGTTTTAATATTAAATATAAATTTAAAATATGTTTTAATATTAATTATATGCATTAAATATAAATGTCTTAACTTAGATTTATTTTTCCTTTGTAATTAAGGAATTTAAAATGAATACTCATTGATTTTATTGTCATGTTTTTATCATTAAACTTGATAAAAGATGTCAAATCCTTATTTTAAAATATAATTATGGAACATAAAGTGTATTAATTTTTAAGAACTATTAATAAAAAATTTAAAAATAATTTATTATGTAATATTATAAACATCAGAAAGAAAAAGTAATAAGAGTTTTATTTTGTTATTGTTTCTTCTTTTTTTTAAGTAAAGTATAAATTTTGAAAATGAAATAAAATAAAAATATTCCTTTAAATTAGTTTTCCTATAAATTTAAAGTGATTTATATTGGAAAAAGCCTTTTAAATAATTCTTTAAAAAATCATATTTATTCTAGTAAAAAAATTCATAAATATCAATAATGAAAGAAAGCTTGTCTTTACTATTATATTGAAGGCTACTTGATACACTTTAAAAAAAAAATCCATTGCTATGTACTATCATTAATTTTTTGGTTAAATAGTACTTCAAAATAAATAGCAAAGTTCTAATAAATTTACTCTAATTCTCTAATTTTAATAAAGAAACTTTAATTTGCAAATAACCTTTATAAATGGTTTATTCCGCGATATCAATTCACTTTTTTCCTTTTCCTATACCCAATTTAAGTTATTCCTTAGCTTATAATGCAAAGTAATGCCATGGTCTACATTGCATTAATACAGAGTCATTTATCTAGGTTAGTCTTTGAACCATTTATCGAGTAATCAGTTTTTGTTTAATTAAATACATACTTTCGTTGAGGTGGTTATAGAATTCCTGCATTGATTACTTTGACTACTTATTTTGTATCTTGTTACAGCAATGGTCAAGTTTAACTCAAGAATGTATCCAACATTGTAACTAATAAAATAATTAGTCACTCTCTTAGTATTCTGGAAAGTTTGCTAATGAATAAATGTGATATTTTGATAAATAAAAAAAAAAAGTACTGGTTACTACTACCAATTACATTCAAATATTTACAAAATATTCATACTTTTTCGCATCGCACTATTAATTATGAATTGCTCAAGGTTCATGTGTAATTTCTTAGCTGTAGTTTTGTTTTATTTCAACTAATACTTGAACTCTCTCAAGAGTAAGTCAAGTAACCTTTTATAAATATTCTAGGATATATATTTTTTCCTTATCATTTATTTTAATTATTATTTTATTATTTTTATTAATTCAGCTTGATTTCCATTTATCCATAGTACACTACTATGGTGATATTTTAGAATTTTTTTGCTATCTGCTCTTGTTTTAAATCTTTATTCTGTATTTTATAAAATTATGCTTGAATTTTATAATAAATATAATGATTCCAATAAAATTAATTTTTTCAGTTACTAGAAATTTGAATTTTTGGGTCATCATACAAACTTTCACAAATGTCTGTGTGACTTTTATAGGCATTTTGCCTCCCCTTCCTCGTTAAAAACGGTAATTTGCCTATAAGAAATAATTTTGTATTTATGGAATTTTCTTATCTTTCTGAAGAGATCTGTTTGATGCTTACTGATTTTGTGTCTCCCTAGACATTTTGCTTCGATTGTATTTAAAATTTCTTGAAAAATATTTATCTTTTTCATTTGTAGATATTTTGTTTAAAATCTCAAATTATCTTGGAAATGTACAGGTCTAGAAAATTTTTTACCCAACGAGAAATCAATATTTCTTTTGCAGAAACTGATTTGGAAAATAACAGTTGAGTTACTGAAGCAGATCAAGTAAACAAAATTATTAAAATTTTAATAAAAATAATTTATTTTTTTATTTAGGAATATCAAATACTGAAGAAAATGAGAGAAATTCTGGAATATATTTTAAGAATTAAGATTATAAAATGCTACTTTGTCGATAGTGATGCAATTTACAGTACAAAATATTAATTCAAATGGTTGGAAGTGTAACATTTACGTATGCTAAGCAAGGTGGATTGATTAATGCTGTCCCTGACCAAATAATACTTTGGAAGAAATCTCTAATTTGCGGATTTGAAAACAACTTATTGTATGAAGCCTTTTCAAAAAAATTTCACATCACCATGATTTGTTTTCAAATCTATAAGTTAAGGATTTTTCTTTTTTAAAATTCTAATTTTGATAAATACTGTATATGCATATCCAAAATTTTTTCTCGAAAAATAATGTATTTGGAAACTGATAAAATGACTAATAAATTAAGAATAGATTTTTTAAAAAGCAATAAATACAAATTTTGAATCCAGATCATGAGGAGTAATGAGTGTTTCTTTCACTTAAAACAGGAACCTTTTATATGATCTAGGAAACAAATTTATTTATGTATAACATTGTTTAACCCAGGTCCGATTTTTTACATATGAAGCTCGTGTTTAATTTTAAAAAAGATTACGGGTAATCTAGTGAATGCATTTAAAACCAATTAAAAGTGGATACTTTGCACTTCGATATTTGAATACACTTTGAATATTTATATATATTGTTGCAAAAGGAATACAATTTTAGGGTCCATTGTTTTTATTGGGTCTCAGAATTGAGAACCCAGGAAACCATTAGATATAATTTGATCATTATTCTAGTTTTGACAAAAACCCACAAGCAGTATTTTACTTTTTAGTAATGATGAAAAAGGGGGGATTTTATTTGTAGAAATGTAATGCTAAATCATAAAAAGCTGTCAATGAAACATTAAAAACTTTAAAATTCCTTATCAAGACATACCAGCTTTATTATGCATTTTATAATATGACAAAAAAAAATGACTTCTGCGCATTAATACTAAAGATGCAAAAACTAGTTTTGTAAAAAAGCCAAAAAGTTTTGAAAACAATTCCCTAGGGAATTTTAGAATTAAAAGAATTTGGAAAACTTTGATCTTGATCAATAAAAGGGCAGGTTTATTGGATTTTGAAATGAATATATTAGTTATGATTTTTTTAAGCATTTTGCGAGTTATAAAATTTTTATGCATTTTTCATACTTTATAT
Organism: Latrodectus geometricus; assembly: GCA_026290005.1. NCBI lineage: Eukaryota > Metazoa > Arthropoda > Arachnida > Araneae > Theridiidae > Latrodectus > Latrodectus geometricus. The sequence continues at coordinate 212,946 of JAPDSC010066686.1, forward strand.
CCCAATGGTTTTTCAAACATATGTCCAAATATGATTAAACATTAATTGAAAAGTAAGTACATTAAACTATATTATTTATTGCACAAGACCTTTGAAAATTGTTTGCTTAGATACCGTATTTTCCTGTATATAATCCGTGGATTATGTGCTAAAAAAGTTTCGAATTTCGTTGTGTGTATTACATGCTTCAACGGATAATCTGATAAAAACAATTTCCATCATGAAAGATGAAAACTTTGTTTGAAAGAAAGAAATTTTATATATTATAAAATTAATAACAGGTGGTACCACGACACGGTTAACTTATTTTAGTATTCAGCTTTTCCAATCGTATTCAAGAAGGAATTCGGTTCCTCGGAAAGATATTACAGTTGCAATTCGTTGACACCATTTCTCATTTTGTCTTGAAGTGAAGTGTTTCGTTCTGAAAATATTTAAATTCCTATATCTACATGTGGAAGGGAAAACGCTTAAGTTACTCAGCAGATTTTAAATTAAAAGCTTTATGGAAGACCAATATCAAAAATGGCGACAAAAAGAAAAATGTATCCAATGCGCAGTTCAAAAAAAAATCCATTCTTTCATTTAATTAATAAAAAAACAAATATGTTTATTTAAAATATGTCTAACCTCGTTTTAAAAATTATTAAAAACTAAAAAGTTTATACGTTTTAGCAGAATCCCATCACGGAATTATCGATCTCGTGGTTTCAACTCAGTTTATCACATTTTCCGATGAGGTGTATCCAAAACTATCTTTTTCGTAATAATTGTTTTTCTTTACAATTTGTTATATTCTTAATCATACTGTGATGATTTTATATATATATATATATTATGTATCGCACATTATCAACAGTATATATTTTCGATTATCCACCGAAATAATTGCCGTGGATAATATGCCGCTCTGATTATATACAGGAAAATACATTAATAAGAAATCTAAAAATCAGATTATATATCCTTTCTTTATATATCCTTTTTATATTTTTATGTGGGAAGTACACACTTTTTACCTTTAAATTGTTTACACGGTTTTATTGATCTGGTCTAATTTCGTTAGACCAGATGGGAAATTAGAAACAACATCAGATTATTTGTAGTGACCATCTGAATTGCAAGTTTGCTATTTTCTTTAGAGACTGCGTGGATATTGTGTGACCTTATGACATCTCTAGGGATATGCCTATTAGGCAATTTGAGCATTCATTTCACCGAACAATAACAGTCTCATAGGTTGATTGAGTTGCTGGACCTCATTACAAAATTGGTCTTATATTGATTCCTCAGAATCGTTATTAAGAGCATAAAAGTTTAAATGAGGATTATAATACAAAATTGTCCTTTTACTTTAGTTTACATAATCTTTCGCTGACTGAGACAACACCCTGGACTGATAAAGAAATCCTACAAAAATCTATCTCTATTTAAGCCCTGTTTCTCTTATCCTTTGTAATGAAAATTAAACTCCTTTTCCTTTATTACTACATAATTTTTCCACCTAATTAATCCTCTAAAGTGCAGCAATTGCAATTGCATACTTCTTAAGTTGTTCAGTCACCTCCAATATTTTCCCATGCAATAGTCTCGAAAACATTCCAAGTTCAAATCTGTAAATTAAACTTAATATTATCCTTCACAATTTGTCAAACCATGAACCCGTTCTTAACTCAAGCTGAAGTGGCGCAAGCCATTAGAGTGTCACAAAGTGTGATTTCCAGGATCTGGAACCATTTTTTGGAGACAGGAAGTGCAGGCCGAAGACAAGGGCAAGTTCGTAGAAGGACAACAACGCCCAATGAAGATAATTATTTAGAATTAACGGCTTGGAGACACCGAAATATGAACGCTACTTTTCTACAACACCTTCGCTCGGCAACTGACACTACAGTTTCAACTCAGACTGTCCGAAGCTGTCTCCATGGTAGTCTGTAGGCTCGCCGACCTATGGTTTGTGTTAAACTAACATAAAGGCATCGTCGCAACAGCAGGGAGTGGGCAACAGAGCATGTGTAATGGAGGAGAAATGACTGGAGCAATGTTATTTTTCTGACGAGTCCCGTTTTTCTGTTCATCCTGATAATAAGCGTATTTTCATCTGGAGGGACCGTGGAAGTAGGAATAATCCTGCGTCCGTGCACGAAAGTGTCAGATTTGGCAGTGGGGGAATGTTGGTGTATGGTGGCATCTCCATTGACGGGCGCACAGACCTCTATATCATTCGAGATGGATCTCTGACTGGTCGCCGATATAAAAATGAGATCCTCGGACCTATTGTAGTCCCTTACACTGCAACAATCGGAGAAGACTTCATTTTAATGGATGCTAATTGCAGGACACATCGTGCTTACCTGGTGGAGGATTTCCTTTTCGAGGAAGGAATCGTACGACTAGAATGGTCAGCATGTTCTCCAGATATGAATGCAATAAAGCACGTTTGGGATGCTCTAGGAAGACGAGTTTCTGGCCACCAACCATCCCTACAAATTCTCCAAGAACTGGAAAGAGCTCTTCTGGAAGAATGGGAGAGAATACCCCAACTCGTGATTAATAGCCTCATTGACTCCATGCCTCAAAAGTGTTCAACTTTACTGGCCATCCGTGGAAACCATGCCCCCTACTGAAAATGATTTCCTTTGAAGAAAACACCTTTTTCTTATTCTTTTTTTTTTTCCATATGCACAAATTTTGTTTTTTTACTTTTGTACTTAAATGCTCAATAAAATGCATTTTTTTCTGCCTAACATGTGTAATTTATTCTCATATAACCTTCTACGTCTGTCGACCATGTATCAATCAGCTAAAAAGTTTTCCAGCCACAAGATGCACCTGAAACCGCAATATCCTTTAATCGTTTTGAGCAGTGTATATGCAAATTATGCTGTAGCGCAGATTTTCTTCAGATATTTTAAATACATTTGAATATTAGTTTTTTCATAATTAGATTAAATTAAAATTTTTTAGGGATTTGTAAGATTTTAATATTTTATTTTCAAGATTTTAAATGCTCTGTGTAAAGAGGTATATAATTATAGTTTTCATAAAAAAACCAGATTAATTTTTAATATGATTTTATTCAAAATAAAGACTAAATTGATAAAATATAACAAATAGCAATAATAGACTTTTATAGGTATCTATATTTAATTGGTTTTAAAGTGCACGTTATTTGCATCAATCCAGAGACAGAAAACGCTTATTTAAAATTTAAGAAATGGAGCAAAAGTCCCCTACCATTAATTTTCTCATTCCTGCCAAGAGAAATTGCTCAAGAATCCAAACGCTTATGTGTTTTGACGTAGGACAAAAACTTCAAAAAAAGCCATATACTGTAATCAATGGATAGTAAGTAATCAATAGTCAGAGGAGATGATCTTTTTCAGATGATATCTTGTCCAAAGATTTCGATTATTAGTATAGTGATTTTGGCTTTGCAAACTGAAAGGAATCTTGTTAAAGGGCAAAGGGCTTTTTACTCCATAGATGTACCACTTTTAAAGTAGTACACTTTTGTTTTCTTTTAACGACCTTATCCACAAAAACAACAGTTTTACCGCTTGCGAGAATATGACCAATGATTTTGGCTAAGTTCAAAAGTTACTGAAGTGCTTGTAGCAACTGCTGACAAGATCATATCTTTATAAGGTTTATGTACTATTTAGATGGTAAAAAGCTTCTAATCAGTGAAAAGGAATCTCTTTCAGAGATAATGACCCACCCATCTTAAAAATATTCAGCATGTTTAATGACATATGAGTTTGTTTTCTTAAGAGAGAAGCTGGACGTTTTGGAATTTGCAAATCCAAGCTGCGTTTTTGCCATTCCTGAGTGAGATGTAGAGAATTGATCTGTTCACTTATTCCCGTTTCACGAGTGATTTTTATCAATGAAACCATCAGGTTTTATTGAGTTCATTTTTTTTTATATCCTCACTATTATTAGAAGTGTTCCTCACGTTTTCGTCCCCTTCTTGTTTGTCAACCAACATTGCCAAGTTCTTTGAAAATCAAATTGTATCACATGTGCTTTGCCGAGAAACATATGCAAATGAACATACATGGTCGTTTTCATTTCTAAATAAAAAAATCCTTTCTAAGGCTGGACTTTCGCTCGAACTCTAAAATTGTAAGTCTTTTGATATCGTCAAAAAATATCCAAAAATCAATATGTAAACTAAATCATATATTTTAAAGCATTATATAATTAAAAAGATGGATAAAAATTAATAAACAATTAAATTAAAAAGAAATTAATTAACACTTTGCTAGCGTTTTTTACTGTACTCTGTAATAAGTATGAAATCTACGAAATTTAAGCTAACTACTTATGAAAACTTTTTTCACTTCATTTTAATTGACGAGTTCTGATTGACAATTCGCAATTTTTTTTATAATTATTTATCTTGAAAAACAAGTGAACACTGATATATAATTTAGAGATAAAGAATAGATTTAAGCATAATAGTCACTGATTTAGTCAGTTATGCCAAGACTTTCTAAAAGGGACTTCTTTTGGGAGGATCTAGGAGATCTTGGTTATGCTGAACTCAATAGAGCAATAGCTCGCAAGTTTCTTTGTTAAAGAAGTCGGAAAACTGACTTTAATAAATGACCTAACTACAGGAGTCGTTGATACAGCTCAAGATTAGATTTTGAACCAAAATTTATCTGAATGACTTAAGCATTTAAGATTTCATTGAAGGTAGAAGTCAGTAGTTATAACTGTGAAAACATCTACCTTTCTAAAATCAATCAATCATATCACCGTCTGTAAAAGGCGTTTTGTGTTTCCATTTTTAGTTGAATTACTGCTGAATTATGTCAAGTAATAATGAATCAAGATATACAAATTAACCTTATTTTATAAAGTTAATTTTAAATATATGCTCTGCTTATTTAATATTATCCTCTGCAATCGAGATATTAAAATATTTAATGTATTTCGTTATTGAAGTATTATTTAAAAATATAGAAATTTTGATTTTTACATTGGAAAATAACTAATCATGATGTCAAGAAAAGATTACCATGCTCCCATTCGACCCCCGAGAAGTGGAAAGGTTTCAAAAGACACGGTAAGAATACATGTATTCATCTTTTGTATTAGTGGCAAGATAATTTGATAATAAAATAATGTGGATGCTTGAAAAGTAGCTGGAAAACCTTATCGTCATTTCTGCATGAAATTTGTTTGTTAAACTTAATTTATCATGATTTCTACGAAATTTTCAATTATTATTTATTAATATGAAGAATTGTGAAATTAGGGAATAACATAAATTCGTTTTAAATTTGCATGTGATTAATTCTAACTTTTTTAATAATTTGCCAAACTAGTGCTTAACTTGATATATCAACTTAATGATAGGACTTTATAATATGTCTATTATACTAGATTTTAACAATAAGCATTGTAATAATAGTAAGCAAATAAATTGAAGGAACTACTTTGATATACCCCCCAAAATCGGAAATTTAGCGACATTTTTTTCTCACCAAACCAAAATACCTGTTTTTTGCGCCTTTTTTCTCGCCAAGATGGATTCTCGCTAAGTACAAATAATTAATACATAAAAAAAAAACTTTAAAAAAAATAACTCAAAATATGGTACAAAATGCAAGAAAATACTAAATTTGGTAACAGCAAAAATCTAAAAGCTGAAAAAACCTAAATTAGCAACACCAAAATAAGAAAGAGCAACCCTAAAAAGTCCGTAGGGAGTGCCAGATTTGGCGCATAATTTTTTTGGGGGGGGGGGGTATATCAAAGTTGTTCCAAATTGAAATAAAATAATTGAATTGTTTTCCTGGCGTTTTGATGCAGTTAATTGTAACAATAATGAAACTTATGCTATGTTTGGCATGCCATATTTGTACTTTAAAGAATATTGAATTTGTTTGTATTGATAAATTCAAGATCTTTCTACTCTTTGTTGCATATTATTCCATTTTAGCTTTCAGTAAGTTATTTTTATTTTAGAAGGAGCTTGGGTTTCATTACATCAACAAAATGAATAATACTATTCTTAATTCTTTTATAAGCAAAACAATATATTTATAGATATAGAGAAGAATATACCAATAAATATACTATCAAGATAATGTTGAATTTAGATTTTGTTAAAAAAAAAAAAAAAAAAAAAAAAAAAAAAAATAAAAAATTGGGGAAAACCCCCCTTAAACCAAATTTTTTGTATCTAAAAATGTATGACATAAACAAAAAATATATTCATGGACAAAAAAAGAATATATGAATGTATTGTTATTTTATTAAAATAATATGAAATTAAAATTTTTATAAAAATTACAAATTGAGGAGAATATATTTTTCAGTCAAACTTAAATCATGAAAATTTTTCATTTCTATAGTTATTGCTTTAACTAGTAATCCATAAATTTATAATATTTTAAGTTAAAATGCAATGAATATTATTTAAGGACTCTTCTGTTTTTAGAAAAATGCCATATAAAATTATAAAAGTCAGCTAATAGTTTTTGTAACTTTAGAATGAGGGCTATCTTTGATCCAATTATAATTAGTTTGTGAAGCCCGAATTTCAAAATATTCCTGTAATTCAAATTGAAGGAAAAGGTACTAGATTCATATTTTCAGTTTCAAAACTATTAAGTTTCAAATAATTTCAGTTGTGACTTTAATGATGTTAATTTGAAAAAAAATATATCTATAATATGTAATAGAATTTGAATAAGAACAAAAAACTTTCTAATGCCTTATTGGGCACAAGTTACTTTAATATTCATAACATAGATCTTTTTCTAATCAAAAGAAAAATATGATGCTGAATCTGCTAATTTTATAAGTTTCCATGCAAATTCAAAAAAAAAAAAAAAAAAAAAAAAAAAAAAAAAAAAAGACAGCAGACAAATTAAACAATCCTTAATTCTTTCAAATTAGAATAATAGGTAAATGATTTAGACTATTTGGATTATTTTTAAATTTATTGCAAAAATATTTAGAATGAAAAATAATGTTTTATAAATTTTGGTAAATTTTGATGATGAAAACATAAGATGTATATAATTATCATTAAATTATTTTTAATATAAAATTTAAAGTTTTTCTTAAAATCCCTTAAAAAATTGTGAAATATCTGTTCTTAAAATTTTAAATATCTTAGAGTAGAGAAAATTTAGAATATCTTAGAGTAAGTTTTTATTTAAATATATTTTCACTTTTGTTTTCAGCATTATAATACTTTTAATAAAATTTGTGAACACTATGTACAAAAACATTTAAAAAAATTATACACAGCTCATGATATAGCTTTTTATTTGTATAATCTCTATTATATTTCCACTAGACACTTTATGAAATCTTATTGTATATATTTTAATAAATTAGGAATAACTGAATTGCTTACTTTTAATTCAATCATTCAAATTGATATTTTATCAAAACATTCTTTTATAACCATTTTGTTATATTAAATAGCTTTACCCTATCTTTGTTTGAAATGAGTTAAAGCTAAGTAATATGTTTCTTAGTACATTCTAATATGTATTATAATTCTAGTTTTGGTGAAGAATTGTTACATTATGAAAAAAAACTAGAGTTTAATAAGTATGTGTTAATTTATATTTTTATTCTTTCATGCAGAGTGGTCGTTTAATGAACATTATTGCAGAATTGTCTGTATCGTAAGTATTTTATCTTGATAACTTTTTTTTTATTCAATATTTTTAATTCAGCTACAATATTATAACCTATTATATCAGTTAAATTATTCACATAAATAAATTGTACGATTTTATCACTTTTAGTAATTAAAGTTAATGGATAGCTCTCTTGCCTTCGGTTCAAAAGTTTGTGGGTTTGAATCCCACCTTGGACATGGATATTTGTAGTGGTTTGGAATCCAGTTTAAGTCATATTAGCCCATGTGTGCAGAAGATGAATGTTGAGTGATAAACAAACCATTTAATAATAATTAAATAAAGTTTCCAACCTTGAACTCATTCTAGATCCATGAATCAGCTGACCTATAATTAAATTAAAAAATTCAGTATTTAAATGTTATCTCTAAGAAGTTAGTGTTAGATTTTGTTAATAATTTTAAGGATTGAACATTTAAACTTGGAAGCAATTTAACAATTTAGCTAATATCTACACCAATTTGAAATTCTTTAATCAGAAGATTTATGCTATCTTCTAGAATTAATGAAACATCATATAAATACTAAAATGGAAAAAGAAATTTAAAAGGTGATTAGTTATTACTCAAATGTTGCACTACTTTTTATATTTTATTCTTAAGAATTTATTTTTAATATATGCTATTTTTTATTCATTTTATGGTTAAATTTATGTGCAAGTAAAAACCTTTAGAACAATAAAAACATTTTAAAATTTCAAAATATCTTTGTAACTGCAAATTTAAATATGATTTTTATTTCATCCAGTCTAATCAGCCTTCATATGCAAAATGACCATTGAGTGACAAACCTATGTAGTTGTTTCAATATTATTTTTATTTCACTTCATTTGTTTTTTAAAATTGAAGGATTTTTAAAATCAATTTACATTATATTTGGGAATTTTACTTCTTATAAAAATTCTTTTGAGCTAAAAAAGTTATCTTAAAAATTGATTGTATGTGATACATAATCGATTTTTGGAGGATTGCACTTTTCAAAGTAAAATGTCCATTATTTAATTTCATTGATTGTTGGGCAAAGAATGATAGAATCTGTTTTCTCTGTTTTTATATAATTGGACAGGGACTTGGAGTTTTCCTAGTTTCTTCCCCTGTAATAAAGTAATATAATCTGCTATTATGTGAAAGTACAAAATTTGGGAATATTTAATTTCCTTTCACACAGTCACCTCCAAATATAAGGCTACTTTCATTAAACTATTTTTCACAATCAGGAAATATTTTTTCTTTATGTTCTTCCACAAGTAAAAAGCTTATTTAATTTATACGCCTTTAGTTCTGAAATTTTTATGAAAATTTAAAGAATATTTGAAAAAAAAAAATATCTTCTCATTTTATTTTTTAAGGTGAGTTATAATATTCATGCTCTTACGTTTTTTTTTTTTTTTTTTTTTTTTTTTAAATAGTATATTATTTCTGTCTTTTGTTATCAAATATCAAATTCCATAAATGAGTGTGTTAATGAATTGAATAGTATCATTTTATTTTACCTCATGTTAAGTTTTTAAGAATTACTATTCATATTTCATTATTAGTGATATTAGCAGCTTCATTAGTCTTTAATACCAATTAAAATATGAATTGAAAGTCATCAAACTTATTAGTATTATTTTTAATGTCAGTGAAACATTAAAAACCCATTTAACATGATTGTTAGATGAATCTTAATACTTAGTCAAAAACTACATTAAGAGCAATGTCTTAGTGAATTGTGTTTTTAAGTTATTAAACAAGAATTTTAAGTTATACATTTTGTAACAAAGAGGAGTAATATCATTTTTTGAGTTAAAATTTTAGTTTTCAAATAGTTAAACTATGATTCACACTTTATGTTTTTATTTATAAAGTGAATAGTTTAAAAGGAAGCAATGTGTCATAAATTTCTCTGAAATTGAAAAATGAAATGATTGTAATAAAAATATAAACCAATTTAGATTATCTTTACTTATATATATAATTAATTCTTTGTAGTTTGCAGTTTAGAATCAAGTTTTGTGTAGTTTTAAAATACAAAGAATCACTTTCTTTGTAGTTTAGAATCAAGATTATTGTATTATCAAATTAATGATAAGTTAATGTATATATTATTATAATTGTGTGATTTCATTGGTAAATCTAATGCATTTATTCTTTTGCTCATTAATTAAACATATAAATTAATATATTTGATATCTATTTTACATTTAAATAAAAATCTCTTAAGCATTTATTGTAAGGCTTATTAAAATTTACAGAGAAATTAATTGTGAAGGTCTCAAGTTTAATCTTATT